>AWOL01S0016375.1:7467-17916 GCA_000715115.1 Nicotiana otophora | reverse complement strand
TTTTTTTTGGAGCCGAGGGTCTTTCGGAAACAGCCTCTCTACTCCTTCGGGGTAGGGGTAATGTCTGCGTACATACTACCCTCCCCAGACCCCATTAATGGAATTTTACTGGGTTGTTGTTGTTGTTGTTGTTCCCTGCTCCACCTTCCTTTGCTTAAATTAGTTATAACATGCATATCCCTTTCCTATCCACCTTTATTTGCTCTAAACTGCTCTTCATTTATTTAAAGATTGCTACATCATGTCTCTCCCACACCTACTCCCTTGTTTACTTTATTACATTCCCTATATTCCATGAACTAACTTCTTCCTTTGTCTTTCTTTTTATGTCTTTTATGTTTTACCTTAATACTATATTTATTACTTTTACATATTTATCATACAAATACTTGGCAACGTATTATTATATTTGCATAAAACATGCTCCACATCATATTCTACTCGTGCCCGATTAATAATATAGCGGCACTTGATGAGTGTCCGCGCTCTTCCAAAATTACCCTTTTTAATTGAAAAGGCTTACTTGCGGTAAACTAGTCGATCATCGGTGCAGTCGACGGTCCCGTGCCTTTCCCTCTCAAGTTGTCCGCTTGAGAGTACCGGTCTAGACCCTTCTAGAAACCTCACTCCAATATAAAATGTGCATGTATCATGTCAAACCTAGTATGGGTTAGAACGTTGTCCGCGTGATAATCCACTAAGATAAGCCTTGTCCAAAGTCCGATGGGATTTCTATAATCCCAATGGACACCATCACGTTATGTGCATTAATTGGATAAAACATGTCGGTATATTGATCATTAATGTGTAAATAATCAGATCTGGAGGGGGAAAGGGCTAACTCTATTTGTTTGCAGAAAATAAAGCACGAAGTCCCCAGGTTCGGCATGGTTCAAAACAATCCCACCTTTGCTGCTTGATTAGTGGAAGAACCTCTCACCTAGTGACAAGAATCATGTGAAAAAGGTCCTTGGTAATTTACCTTCCTTATTGGACATTCGGCCAAATAGGGCATTGATTTAGGCCGCCACTATATTTTGGGATGAGAAAAGAGTTGTCTTCCGCTTTGGTGACATAGAAATGGCTCCTCTCTTAGAGGAAATAGGAGGCTTCGCTAAGCTGCCATGGGATAATCCGGGTTTATTAGTACCAGAAAATCGCACTCCCTGAGGTGTTTTTGAAAATGTTGGGTTTCAAGAAAAATGATGAGTTACTCTGTCTGAAGAAGTCATACATCCCATTTGAATTCCTTTACGAATATTATGGGCATAACAAGTCATATCGCCTTCATTATGATGAACTTGCCATCACTTCCTTAGGTTGGATGCACCGCCGAGTTTTTGTGTTCATTGTCTATTTCTTGGGATTGCTGATATTTTCGATGAAGGGGGAAGGATCCATACTCGCTTAGCCATGGTCGCTAGGAATCTAATAGAAGGAATAGAGGGACAAACTTACACTATCATCCCCATGATCTTGGCCAAAATGTATCGCGCTTTAGATCGGTACAAGCAGGGGTATGGACACTTCGAGGGCTGTAACCTGTTGCTGAAGGTTTGGTTATTATAACACTTCCAGAGAGGTGAATATTGCCAAAAGCTTCTGCGACGACCATTGAATGACTACATAGCTTACCATCATCCAAAGAGAATGACATTTATCCCAGATAGGTTTGCGCAACCTGGAAGTGTTGTGAGCTGGGTGCATTTCTTCAGCAATCTGACTGACGAAAAAGTACATTGGATGTTTGAATGGTTCCCTAGCAGTGAGTTCATCATCAGATCAAGAGAAACTACTCATCTAGTGCTGATCGGGTTAAGAGGGATCTATCCTTATGCTCCTATAAGGGTAATGAGGCAAGCGGGAAGAAAACAGGTTATACCTCGGATTTCCAACATGGTCCAATACAAAGCAGATTTTAAAGGGAACATCATTCCGTTCAAGTTTGAGGCACATCATATGTGGAATCAAAAGGTCATTGTGGAGAAAGATACTATCGAGCCAGACAGGTATCATGCCGGCCATGTGTACTTCTACCTATTATGGTTGGCAGATAATATAGCGGGGGATGTCAAGCCAGGAATTAATCTGAAAAATAGGGTTATAGATGATGTTGCTGAAGCACAAGTCAAGTATAGGATGCTGTGCAAGAGGGTCTTCGAGTTTGAAGGTAGGGATTTGGAACAACACAAAGTGGATATGGAAGCGTTCAACGAATGGAGAGAAATTACTACTAAATCAACAGAGAGATTGGAATATTTGGAGCAAGGGCTAATGGAACTTGAGGGAAAGATGAGAAAGAAACTCTCAGATTGTCAGAACACGGAAGGAAATGAAGGAGGGCATCTAGCTAGGGCTTACTTACTATTGGATATGCGCGACCTAAGGAACCTGATCGACGGATCCAAGAAGGCCAAGCATGGAGAAGGTCCTTCTGGGGCCAAATAGATTAGGAAATAATGTCTTTATTGCTTTCTAGATTCGTTCAAATCTTTTGATTGTAATAAGGAAAATGCCATTAGTGACTTTCTCATTATTGTCATTTTAGTAAAGATCTGACTCATTTTCGCATTAATGAAATGACGCAATTATTGGCTTCAATTATCTCCAAGTCTATGTGTCGTTTAGGCCTACCTCGGGCATAATGAGGTCCCTCAAATTAGGATGCAAATTTATTAATTCTGCAACACATGTTCAATATCGCAAACATTCTTTTAATACTCCTTACTGACTTGGTTACCTTATTGTTTTTTTCTTTTCTTTTGTTTATTCCCATTCCCCAAGGTTGGTTCGTGCATACTGGCATCGTCAGCATATCACACTAGATACACAGGTCCTCCACCTCCTCCTCCACCAAGTGATCCCAAGAACAAAGGAAAAGTGAAAATGGATAATATGAGCGGTATTTGAAAAGACAATGCTACCCACGCAGAGAACATTGAAACTTCAGACGAACGGAGTACACCAGCACAGAATGATTTGGTCCTACGTCTGAACATAAAATATTGGAGCTACAAGGGGAGCTTGAGCAGGTCCAGAACTTGATAAACCTTTTCCTCACCCTAAACGTCCCTGACATTAACCAACAAAACACAAACGCCCAAAACCCGATACCTCCCCAAAACACACAAAACCAAAATCCGCAAAATCCTCCTGCGCCTCATCAATACGCCACACCTCCTCAAAACCATAATCCTCCACCAGTACCTACCCCTCCACAACAACATCACTATCTGACTCAATATCCATAAACCACCACTTATCACACTCCCCAGGACGTACCACAGCCTACCCCTGATCCCCAAAACTCAACCAATGACCACCATTATGCCCAGATTCCCGGAGTCCATCAAAGCAATCCCATATATGTGAATACTTTACCCCATACCCCACAACAGACCCTATATATACTCGAATCCACCGAGAAGGACCTGCTCATCAAGAACAAGGCAGAAGAACTCAAGAAGCTTACTGGTAGAGTTCAAAGTCTCGAAGGTGGAAAAGGCATTGAGGGTTTGAATTATGAGGATTTGTGTGTTCAGCCAGATGTAGAACTGCCAGAGGGTTACAAACCTCCTAAGTTTGAAATGTGCGACGGAACTGGTAATCTGAAGGTGTATTTGAGAGCGTATTGTGACAAACTTGTAGGGGTTGGCAATGATGAACGAATCCGTATGAAGCTGTTCATGAGGAGCCTCATCGGAGATGCCTTGTCTTGGTACATCAGTCAGAACCCAAAGAAGTGGGTTAATTGGGTGAGCATGGCGTCGGATTTCATGGATCGGTTCAGATTTAACACAGAAAATGCACCAGACGTTTTCTACATTCAGAATCGTAAGAAGAAACCTACAGAAACTTTTCGCGAGTATGCTACTCGATAGAGGTCTGCGAAAGATTGATGGTTATTGAAAACCATAAATTTTCTGACATCATCAAGTTGGGAGAAAGAATAGAAGAAGGGATCAAAAACGGAATGATGACAAACTTTGAAACACTCCAAGCCACAAATAAAGCTTTGCAGTCAGGAGGTATCTCCAAGAAGAAAGAAGTGGGTACAATAATGGTAGCCTAAGGTCCAAAGTCTCCTCTCACATACCAAACACCTCCACCCACATATCAGCCTTCACCTCCCAGATACCAACAACCTGCTGCCACTTACCATACCTATAACACCCAACCATCATACTACCACTCACCACCAGCCCGCCAAAATTAACAAAAACCAAGACCAAATTTTGACGGCAGACCACCCAAACAATACATTCCAGTTGCTGAACCCATAGACCAACTATACGAGAGGCTAAAGACTGCCGGTTATGTCACTCCCATTCCCGCTGTTGCTATGGAAAACTCTTCCCAGTGGATTAACCCAAATAAGACATGTGCTTATCACTCAAGCATGAAGTGTCATACTATTGATGAGTGTCGTACCTTGAAGGATAAGATTCAGACATTAATTGAAACCAAAGTCATACAGGCAAAGGAGGCTGCACCCAATGTCCATAACAATCCTCTCCCAGAACACATGAGTGAAGGGGTAAATAGAGATCGATGAAGAATGGGACTCGGAAGGGTCAATTGGAATCATTCGAGAAGGGGATAATCCTGAAACTTCTCCAGTCACTCTCACACCTATCGTGGTACAAACTCAAGCACCAATTGAAGTTGAGGTAGACGCACCAACTCCGTTTGAGGTTGAAGTAACAACACCCTTCACCGTGATGGTAGCATCTACGCCGTCATATAAGTCTAATGCTATACCATGGGATTATGTTGCGGAAGCAAGAAGGAAAGGAAAAGAAAAAATGGAAGAAACAGGTGCAGCGCAAGGCATGACCAGAACCGGTAGGGTTTATACACCTGAGAATTTGGGAGGAACGAGCAAAGAAGGTGCATCTAAGTCGCATGTCATTGAGACTAGCCCGGATGACCGTCGGAGAAAGGTGCAAGCAAGAGAATATTCTGTGGTTAATCATCTGAACAAAACCCCTGCTCAAATATCCATTTTATCACTACTGCAAAACTCTGAGGCATATAAGAATACCATGATGAAGGTGTTGAATGAAGCTTATGTACCCAATAACTTCACCAGTGGAGAAATGGCCAACATAGTAGGGCAAGTGTTGGAAAGCCACAAGATCACTTTTCATGAAGACGAGCTACCACCGGAAGGACTAAGTCACAACAGGGCACTGCACATCACAGTGCAGTTTGAGGAAAAATTCATTGCCAGAGTCCTGATAGATAGGGGTTCGAGTCTCAACATATGTCCACTAACTACTCTGAAAAGATTGGGTAAAGGCATGCACGAGATACGAGCAGGAAGTATGAATGTGAAAGCATTTGATGGGTCTTAGAGGGCCACAATTAGGGAGACCAACCTCATCCTATAGATGGGCCCAACCTGGTTTGATGTTGAGTTTTAAGTGTTGGACATATCTGCTACCTACAACCTATTATTGGGACGACCTTGGATACATGCTGCTGGGGCCGTAGCTTCTACTCTACATCAGGTCGTGAAGTTTGAGTGGAACCATCAGGAAGTTATTATCCATGGAGACAGAAGTAATCCTATTTATACCAATCAAACTATTCCGGTCGTCGAGAATAGAAGGAAGTTGGGTGGAGAAACATACCATCGCATCGAGCGCGTCAACGTAATTGAGAAAGACAAATGGTGGAGCAATAAGATAGAAAGCATACTTTCATGGATAGGGTATGAACCCGGCAAGGGCAGCAAGAATCTTCAGGGGATCACCAAACCGATACAACTAAAGCTTCATGGAACAACTTTTGGGCTTGGGTATGAATACACCTGGTAAGAGTGTCAGAATTGGTCGCCACCATGGCGTGGTCTTTATTACCCTTTAGAACAACCAGTACCACATTTGCACCAGCCATTTCATCAAGCTGACATGATGTAGGGGTCCGAAGAAGATGAAGTTTAGCTGGCACAAGGAATTTGTTTCTGGATGATAAAGACACAGATTACAGTGTGATAGTTGAGGAGGAGGAGGAAGACCTTATTATTTAGACCGTGGGGAAGGGAGCTGTTCTCAAGAACTGGATTGCTGCACTAGCAAGGGCCCGTCGAGTTCCTGGGTAGCCTGCAATTAGCATCATGTATTTTTGAAAGCAATTTTATGAGCATCTAAGACATTTTCAGTATTTTGTTTTAAGCATATTTTGTTTGAAATAATTGCTCGAATCATCGAACTGCACTTGTTTGATGTTTTAAATCTTTATCAATGGATTGCTGGTTTTAGTATTTATTATTATCCTTTACATTTTCTCTCTCTATATTGTTATTATTACTTATCCTGATGAACCTATGGATGTGACATGTAATGAGACAACGCAACATAAGGATAGTGATTCAGAGGATCTGGAAGAGGATGTAATACCCGAGGAAATTGTCAGAGAAGTGGAAAATTTTGAAAACAAGCCTAAGTCCAATTTGGATAAGACTGAAATAGTTAATTTGGGATACTCTGAAACAGTCAAGGAAATGCGTGTAAGCATTCATCTATCGCCGTCAGAGACGGAAGAATACATCAATTTTTGAAAGAGTATGAGGATAGTTTTGCATGGTCCTACGACGATATGACCGGTTTGAGCACGTCTATAGTGGCTCATAAACTACCTACCAACCCTATGTGTCCACCGGTAAAGCAGAAACTCAGAAAGTTCAAGCCATATATGAGTTTGAAAATAAAAGAGGAAGTCACCAAGCAAATCAAAGCCAAGGTTCTCAGAGTGGTTAAATATCCGACTTGGTTAGCCAACATTGTGTCGGTTCCGAAGAAGGATGGGAAGGTCAGAGTATGTGTCGATTATCAGGATCTAAACAGAGCAAGTCCCAAAGATGATTTTTCGTTGCCCAATATACACATACTAATCGACAATTGTGCTAAGCATGAACTCCAGCCTTTTGTGGATTGCTTCGTGGGGTATCGTCAGATCTGGATGGATGAAGAGGATGCCGAAAAGACAGCTTTTATCACACTATGGGGGATGTACTGCTATAAAATGATGTTGTTTGGCCAAAAGAATGCTGGATCCACTTAAATGAGAGCCATGACAACAATTTTCCATGACATGATACACAGGGAAATAGAGGTGTACGTGGATGAAGTCATTATCAAATCCAGTAGAAGCACATATCATATAGCAGACTTGAGAAAATTCTTTAATCGGCTTCGAAGGTACAATCTGAAACTGAATCCTGCAAAGTGTGCCTTCAGAGTCCCTGCAAGTAAATTGCTAGGATTCATCGTCAGCCGCCGAGGGATTGAATTGGACCCGTCAAAGGTCAAAGCTATCCAAGACTTGCCACCTCCAAAGAACAAGAAAGATATGATGAGTTTCTTAGGGCGTCTCAACTATATCAGCCGTTTCATAGCACAATCAACTGTGATATGTGAACCAATTTTCAAAATGTTGAAGAAAGATGCTGCAAGAAGTTGGATTGAAGAGTGCTAGAAAGCCTTTGACAAGATCAAGGAATATTTACACAAACCACCTGTTCTGGTCCCACCGGAACCTGGGAGACCTCTGCTACTCTATTTATCCATACTAGATAGGGCTTTTGGTTGTGTTCTGGGACAACACGACGAGATAGGAAGAAAGGAGCAGGCCATATATTATCTCAGTAAATAATTCACACCCTATGAAGCACGGTACTCTTTGCTGGAGCGCACGTGCTGCGCTTTGACATGGATAGCTCAAAGTTGAGGCACTACTTTTGTGCTTATACCACATATCTCATATCAAGAATGGACCCATTGAAATACATCTTCCAGAAACCCATGCTTACCGTAAAGTTGGCGAAATGGCAAATATTGCTGAGTGAGTTCGACATCATCTATGTAACTGAGAATGCAGTCAAAGGGCAAGCATTGGCAAATCATTTGGCAGAAAATCCTGTAGATGGAGAATACGAACCATTTAAAACGTATTTTACCGACGAGGAAGTATCATTTGTGGGGAGAAGACATCACTGAAGCATATGATGGTTGGATGATGTTCTTCGATGGAGCCACGAACTTCAAAGGAGTAGGTATTGGAGCTGTCTTAGTATCAGAAACCGGCCAACACTATCCGGTATCCGCAAAAGTCAGGTTTCCATGTACCAACAATATGGCAAAATATGAGGCTTGCATCTTGGGACTCAAGTTAGCCATTGACATGAACACTCAGGAGTTGCTGGTGATTGGAGATTCTGATCTCTTGGTACATCAGGTTTCAGGAGAGTAGGCCACTAAGAACACTAAGATATTACCATATCTGTACTGTGTATAAGAGCTGATGAAGAGATTTACAAAAATAGAGTTCAAACATGTTCCGAGAATTCAGAATAAGTTCGCAGATGCATTGGCCACTTTATCTTCCATGATACAACACCCAGACAAGAATTTTATCGATCCTATCTCAGTAGGGATTCATAATCAGCCAGCTTATTGTGCTCATGTTGAAGAAGAAATGGATGGAAATCCATGGTGCCATGATATCAAAAAATATTTGGCAAAAGGAGAGCACCTGGAGCACGCAAAGCATACTTAGAAACGCACACTCCAAAGATTATCCAACCACTTCTTCCAAAGCGGAGGAATTCTGTACAGAAGGACTACAGATCTGGGATTATTACGATGTGTCGATGCTAAAGAAGAATCCAAATTGCTCGAAGAGATACATGTCGGAACTTGCGGACCGCATATGAATGGCTTTCTTAGCTAAGAAGATATTAAGAGCAGGATATTTTTGGATGACTATGGAAACAGACTGCATCAGGTATGTCCAAAAGTGTCATCAATGCTAAGTACATGCTGATATGATATGAGTGCCACCCAATGAACTCAATGCAACAAGTGCACCTTGGACTTTCTCCGCTTGGGGGATGGATGTCATCGGTCCAATCGAACCCGCCGCTTCAAATGGGCACAATTTCATTCCAGTGACCATAGACTATTTCACAAAATTGGTTGAATCCGCATCTTACAAGGGTGTAACTAAGAAGGTCGTTGCAGATTTCGTTAGGGATCGTATTGTTTGTCGGTTCGGGGTGCAACCTTAACAGTGATTTGATGAGATCCTTGTGTAAAGTCTTCAAGATCAAGCATAAGAATTCCACAGCATATAGGCCGCAAATGAATAGAGCTGTAGAAGCTGCCAACAAGAACATCAAGAAAATATTGAGGAAGATGGTAGTTATTTACAAACAATGGCACGAGAAGCTACTGTTTGCTTTGCTTGGATATCGTACCACGGTTCGCACATCAACTGGGGAAACTCCTTATTTATTGGTTTATGGTACTGAAGCGGTGATCCCTGCCGAGTTAGAAATCCCTTCTTTGAGAATCATACAAGAAGCCGAGCTCAGCAATGCAGAATGGGTACAGAGCCGATATGAGCAACTGGCCTTCATTGATGGAAAAAGAATGAGTGCAGTATGTCACGGTCAACTCTACCAAAATAGAATGGCAAGAGCTTTCAGCAAAAGGGTCAGGCCTAGACAATTCATATCGGGGATGTTGGTGCTAAAGCGGATCTTCCCGCATCAAGATGAAGCCAAAGGGAAATTTTTACCCAATTGGAAAGGGCCCTACATGGTTCATCGAGTACTAACAGGAGGGGCACTTATACTTGCAGAAATGGAAGGAGAAATTTGGCCAAATCCTATCAACTCAGACGCAGTCAAGAGATACTATGTTTAGGATTATTTACATTTTTTCATCTCATGTAACTGAACTACGCTTGACCTGATTCTCGTTTAAGAGGGGATACGTAGGCAGCCATGTGGATTCGGTCACATCTTAATAAAATTTTCATTTTGCCATGATCAGAAAACTGGGGCAGAATTTGGAGGAGGACCCTCAAAATTCTAAAGCAAGTTCAGCCGACATCGCCATACACGGAACATCCAAAGTATTGCATTTAAACTGGGGCAGAATTTTGAGAGGAACCCTCAAAATTCTAAAGCAAGGAGGTCGCAATGTCTCTAAAATATGTCACAATCACCGGTTCATCTAAATTATTTGAAATCGCATACTACTACATTTCAAATAACTATATTTATCAAATGCATGCATATTTTTCAAAAACTTTATTTCTATGACAGCCAGATGCTACTCAGGGCAACTCAAACAGGACCTTAAGATATGAGCAAAGGCAAAACAGAAGACAAAAGCACAAACCAACCTTCCCCCACAAAACTCACAATGTTTCTTTGGATGAAGGCACGATAAGACAACAATACCCGCAGATACATCAAATCACTACCTTCATGATGACAAGTTACCAAACGCAAACACTTCCAGCTAAGAAATACTTTACTTTCTCACTGTCACTCATCGTTTTTCTTGCATAAGGCTAAACACTACCTTTCCCTGCATGAGACTAAGCATTGTCTCCTCTTCCTGCATGAGGCTAAGCACTGCCTCCCTAATTGCA
>AWOL01S0016361.1:10363-26361 GCA_000715115.1 Nicotiana otophora | reverse complement strand
TCACTAGCCCAGTCGGTTGCAACTGCACAGGATTATGTGGTTCCTGTTATGCCTGAGGATGATTAGCGTAGGTTGGAGAGGTTTGGGAGACTCTAGCCGCCACCCTTCAGTGGCACACAGAGAGAGGATGCTCAGGACTTCTTGGACATATGTCAGAGGATACTTCGTACTGCTAGTTGTGTGGGGACTTGTGGGGTCTCATTCACTACTTTTCAGTTCTCCGAGGCTGCACTCAGATGGTGGGAGAATTACGAGAGGCGTAGGCCTGTTGGCTTCGATTTCTTATGACTAGGGAGAGAGTATCTGGGGCTACCTTTGATGAGGTTGTCAACATTGCTCGACAAATTGAGATGGTTCGAGGTCAGGAGAGGGCTGAGAGGGAGACTAAGAGGCCTCGTGGTCAGGGTGGTTTCAGTGGTGCTCCTCAGAGAGGTCAGTTTATGCAGGGCCAGTTTCAGCAGGGCCAGTTTCATCATTCAGTGCATTGCCAACGCAGGGTTATCATTATGCGTCGCCTGCTCAGGTATCTTCGGGTAATTCTTTTGGGCATCAGGAGCAACAATTTTGTTAGGGAAGGGGTTGTTTAGAGTGCGGGGATTTTGGTCACATTACGAGATATTGCCCTAGGCCGTTGGGTGGGACTCCACAGCGGAGTACACGGGCTACGGCACCAGCACCAATTCCTCCACCACCCGCCTAACCATCTAGGGGTGGAGTTCAGCCAGATAGGGGTGGAGCCTAGTCAGCTATGGGCCGCCCAAGTGGGGGAGGTAGATCAGGGGGTAGTCAGGCCCGTTTCTATGCCCTCCCAGCCAGGCCAGATGCTATTGCTTCAAATGCTGTGATTTCAGGTATGTTCTTCTATTAGACTCGTTCGAGGACGATTATTTCAGACGGGGAGGATGTAATGACCCGGTCTGTCATTCCGAGAGTTGTAGCCCCGTTTTTTCCATTTATGCTTATTTATGTGTTGTTCAAATGTGTTGAGTTGTATAAAGTTGGTTGGTTTGGGTTTGGAATAGTTTTGGAGTAAAATGAAGTCTCTTAGTTAGAAAGCTAAGTTAGAAAAGTCAACCGGTAGTTGACTTATGAGTAAACGAGTTAGGACTTAGATTTTTATGATTTGGTTAGCTTTGTTGAGTGATTTTAGACTTAGGAGTGTGTCAGGAATATAAATTTGAGATCATTCGGATGTGGTTTGATAGTTTTCGGCGTTGTTGGCAAATTTTGGAAGGTTAGAAGTTCTTACGCTTGAATCTGAGGTTGAATTGGTGTTTGGATGTTGTGTTAGGCGTTCTGAAGGTTCAACTAAGTTCGGGTAGTGGTATATGACTTGTTTGAATTATTGGTTGAGGTCCCGAGGGGATCGTGATGATTTTGGATGGTTTATGAGAAGTTTGGAAGTTGGAAAATGCAGCTGAAGCTGCTGCTACTGCTATTTCCGCACATGCGGAAGGAGGAGTTGCAAGTGCGAGGTCGCTAGTTCGCAAGGGGAGTCCGTATTAGCGGGCAGTGCTGGGCTATGTAGGATGCCCAGGTGCGAAGAATTTGGTCGCATCTGCGAGCTCGCAGGTGCGAAACCTGGGGCACAGATGCGGAAAGGGGGTATGCTGGGCAGCTTCACAGAAACGGAAGGAAACCCGTAGGTGCGATGATTGTAGGTGCGGAGGGCATGTTACAGATGTGGATTTTGGACGATTGGGCTTGGTCGCAGATGCAAAAGTGAGGTCCCACCAGCGATCCCACAGGTGCGAAGGGCAGCCGTAGGTGCGAATCCTGGCCGGTTAAGTGGTTTCCGCAGATGCGCACTTGGGACCGCAGATGCGGATCCACAGGTGCGAAAAAAGGGTCCGCAGATGCGGAATCCCTGGGGCAAAACCTATTTAAGCCACACTTCGCGAATGTTTTCCCTTTCTTTACCATTGTTGAACTGGTGTTTGAGCTAGGGCAGTGTTTTTCAAGGGAGAATCACAAGACATCAGTGAGGTAAGTCGCTTGGGTTTATTTACACGCGTTTATCATATTTTTCCACTGATTAGCCATGAAATTAGTAGGGGATTAGGGTGAAATTGAGGGAGTTAGGGCTTGAGTTTTGGAGAGTTTTAAGTGAGGATTTGAGGGACCAAACAGAGTCTGATTTTGATGAATTGTATATGGTTAGACTCGGGAGAGGATGAGGATTATTATTCTGCCATTTTTGACTGGTTTCGAGATGTGGGCTCGGGGGCCAGGTTTTGGCCAATTTCGGATTTTTGGCCTATTTATGTAGTGTTTCCGTTGGAATTCAATTCTTTAGCCTATGTTTATAGTATTATTCTGATTATGGATAGATTCAGAGCTTTTGGAGACCGAGTCTAGAGATGAGGGCATCCCAGAGTAGGAGTTTTTCGTTGTTAAGGTAAGTAACAGTTTTAACTCTGGCTTTGAGGGTATAAACCCGGAGATTTGATATCACGTGATTGTTTAGAAGTGATACCCATGCTAGGTGACGGGTGTGTGGGTGTTCACTATGAGGGATTGAGACTTGGTCTTTCCCGTGAGGCCTAATGGCTATTATCTGTGGTTATGTGTTTATTTGTTGTTGAACTTGATTGCCTTCATGTTAGAGATCATGCTTAGGCTTTATTCATGCTCACCTTAATTACACTCAGTCATAGAAATTATTGTACATGTTTAGCTCAGTCTCTATTATTTTGCTGATATGCTGTGATACTTGAAGTGGGATGTGTTTCCCTTATTTGTTGATGATGGTGAGGTTAGAGAGGTACATGACTGAGTGAGGCTGAGGGCCTATTGTGAGGTATTTAATTGAGGCACGTGAGTTGTCCATGCAGCACGTGAGATGTCCATACAGATCCAGGTATTGATATCATAGCGCGTGAGTTGTCCGCATAGCACCTGAGTTGACCATGTAGATCCAGGGATTTATATTATGTCACATGAGTTGTCCGTGTAGCACATGAGTTGTACGCGCTTAGCGCTTGGGATTTGGGAGCCCCTCCGGAGTCTGTACACACCCCCAGTGAGCGCAGGTACCTATTTAGTGTTGAGTGCTGAGTGCAAGTGTCGAGAGCCGAGTTCTGAGTGATGGAGTGACATTGTTATGAGGATTCATTGCTTTTGCTACTGCTGCTGCATTTTACCCGTTAATTGCTTTGTAGCATTTATTTAGTTGATGGAATTTACCTGTTTATTTCTAATTATTTTAAATTGTGATAGAGAAATAATTTAATTATTCTACTTAGCACGTCATTACTACTCAGTTCTTTAGTTATTTCTGTTACTACTGAGTCGGTTGTACTCATACTACACCCTGCACATTATGTGCAAATCCAGGTGAGTTAGAGCATGGCAATCATTGAGTTCAGGCCGGCTATCGTTGGAGACTGCAAGGTAGCTGCTAGCGTCTGGAAATTTGGGTTATGACATTTTCAGCATTTTGTTTTAAGCATGTTTTGTTTGAAATAATTGCTCGGGTCATCGAGCCGCACCTGTTTGACGTTTTTAAGATTTATCTAAATGGATTGCTATTTTTAGTATTTATTATTATTCTTTACGTTTTTTCTCTACAACATTATTATTATCTATGCCGATGAACTTACGACTGCGACATGTAATGAGACAACACAACATAATGATAATGATTCATAGGATCTGGAAAAGGGTATAATGCCCGAGGAAATTGTTAGAGAAGTGGAAAACTTTGAAAACAAGCCTAAGTCCAATTTGGATGAGACTGAAACAGTTAATCTAGGAGACTCTAAAACAGTCAATGAAACATGTATAAGCATTCACCTGTCACCATCAGAGAAAGAAGAATACACTCGTTTCCTAAAGGAATATGAGGCTATCTTTGCATGGTCCGATGATGATATGACCGATTTAAGCACGTACATAGTGGTTTATAAACTACCTACCAACCTAATATGTCTCCCAGTAAAGTAGAAGCTCAGAAAGTTCAAGCCAGATATGAGTTTGGAAATCAAAGAAGAAGTCACCAAACAGATCAAAGCTAAGGTTCTCAGAGTGGTTGAATATCCAACTTGGTTGGCTAACATCGTTCCAGTTTCGAAGAAGGATGGGAAAGTCAGAGTGTGCGCCGATTATCGGGACCTAAACAGAGCAAGCCCCAAAGATGATTTACCGTTACCCAACATACACATACTGATCAACAATTGTGCCAAGCATGAACTCCAATCCTTTGTGGATTGCTTCGCGGGATATCATCAGATCTGGATGGATGAAGAAGATGTTGAAAAGACAACTTTTATCACCCCATGTGGGGTGTACTGTTATAAAATGATGTCGTTCGGTCTGAAGAATGCTGGGGCCACTTATATGAGGGCCATGACAATTATTTTCCATGACATGATACACAAGGAGATAGAGGTATATGTGGATGACGTCATCATCAAATCCAAGAAGAGTACAGATCACATAGCAAACTTGAGGAAATATTTTGATCGGCTTTGAAGGTACAATTTGAAATTGAATCCCGCAAAATGTGCCTTCGGGGTCCCCGTAGGAAAGTTATTAGGGTTCATCGTCCGCCGACAAGGAATTGAGTTAGACCCATCAAAGGTCAAAATTATCCAGGATTTGCCGCCTCCAAAGAACAAGAAAGACGTGATGAGATTCTTGGAACTTCTTAATTACATCAACCACTTCATAGCACAATCAACCGTGAATTGTGAGCCGATTTTCAAAATGTTAAAGATGGATGCCGAAACCAATTGGACTGAAGACTGCCATAAAGCTTTTGACAGAATCAAAGAATATTTGTCCACACCGCCAGTCTTGGTCCCGCCAGAACCTGGTAGACCACTGCTACTTTATCTCTCCGCATTAGATGGGGCTTTCGGTTATGTCTTGGGACAACATGATGAGACGGGAAGGAAAAACATGCCATATACTATTTGGGTAAGAAGTTCACACCCTACGAAGCACGGTATTCTTTGCTAGAACACACCTGTTGTGCTTTGACCTGGATAGCCCAGAAACAGAGGCACTACTTTTGTGCCTATACCACATATCTCATATCAAAGATGGACCCTCTGAAGTACATCTTCCAGAAACCCACGCCTACAGGGGAAGCTGGCAAAATGGCAGATATTGTTGAGTGAATTCGACATTGTCTATGTGACTCAGAAGGCGGTTAAGGGACACACATTAGCGGATCATCTTGCGGAATATCCTGTAGGAGGAGAATACAAACCACTAAAAACGTATTTTCCTGATGAAGAAGTATCATTCGTAGGAGAAGATATCGCCGAAGCCTACGACGGGTGGAGAATGTTTTTTGATGGAGCCGCAAACTTCAAATGACTGGGTATTGGCGCCGTTTTGGTGTCAAAAATAGGTCAACATTATCCGGTATTCACGAAACTCAGATTTCCGTGCACAAATAATATGACAGAATATGAAGCTTGCATATTGGGGCTCAATTTGGCCGTTGACATGAATATCTATGAATTACTGGTAATTGGCGATTCAGATCTACTGGTACATCAGGTTCAGGGAGAATGGGCTACAAAGAATACCAAGATATTACCATATCTATATCATGTGCAAGAGATGATGAAGAGGTTCACGAAGATAGATTTTAGACATGTCCCGAGAATCCAGAATGAGTTCGTAGACACATTGGCCACTTTGTCCTCCATGATACAGCATCAGGACAAGAATTTCATCAACCCCATTCTGGTAAGGATTCATAATCAGCCGGCTTACTGCGCTCATGTTAAATAAAAAACAGACGGGAATCCATGATATCAAGGAGTACTTGGCAAAAGGATAGTACCCGGAGCATGCAATTCATACTAAAAAACGCACGCTCCGAAGATTGTCCAACCATTTCTTCCAAAGTGGATGGATTATGTACAGAAGGACTCCAGACTTAGGATTATTACGGTGTGTTGACACCAAGGAAGCTTCCAAATTGCTCGAAGAGATACACTCTGGAACCTGCGGCCCACATATGAATGGTTTTATCCTAGCCAAGAAGATACTCAGAGCTGGATACTTTTGGATGGCTATGGAAATAGACTGCATCTGGTATGTCCAGAAATGTCATCAGTGCCAGATACACACAGATATGATACGGGTACCTTCAAATGAACTTAATGCAACCAGCGCACCTTGGCCTTTTGCTGCCTGGGGAATGGATGTTATTGGACCAATCGAGCTCACCGCTTCAAACGAGCACATGTTCATTCTAGTGACCATCTACTATTTCACAAAGTAGGTTGAATCTACATCTTACAAAGCTGTAACCAAGAAAGTCGTTGCAGATTTTGTTAGAGACCGCATTGTTTGTCGATTCGGGGTTCCAGAATCCATCATCACTGACAATGCCGCCAATCTCAACAGTGATCTAATGAAAGCCATGTGCGAGACCTTCAAGATCAAGCACAAAAACTCCATAGCATACCGACCCCAAATGAATGGAGATATGGAAGCAACCAACAAAAACATTAAGAAGATACTAAGGAAGATAGATAATCACAAGCAGTGGCACGAGAAGTTACTATTTGCCTTATTGGAATAGCGTACCATAGTCCGCACGTCAACCGGAGAAACTCCTTATATATTGGTCTACGGTACTGAAGCCGTCATCCCCGCCGAGGTAGAAATTCCTTCCTTGAGAATTATACAAGAAGCTGATCTCAATGATGCGGAATGTATAAAAAGCCGCTACGAGCAGTTAGCTCTCATTGATGGGAAAAGAATTAATGCGGTGTGTCATGGTCAGCTTTATCAGAACAGAATGTCCAGAGCTTTCAACAAAAGGGTCAAACCTAGACAATTCACATCAGGGCAGCTGGTGCTGAAATGGATTTTTCCACATTAGTATCAAGCCAAAGGAAAATTCTCACCCAACCGGCAAGGGCCTTATATGGTTCACAGGGTACTAATAGGAAGAGCACTCATACTCGTAGAGATGGATGGAGAAATTTGGCCAAAGCCTATTAATTCAGACGCAGTCAAAAGATACTATGTCTAAACTTTTTGCATTTCTTCATATGATGTAATTGAACTACGCTTGACCTGATTCCCGTTTAAGAAGGGATACGTAGGCAGCCCTGTGGGTTCGGTCACAATACAATAAAATTTCCATTTTTCCCATAATCGGAAACTGGGGCAGAATTTTGAGGAGGACCCTTAAAATTCTGAAGCAAGTTCAGACAACGACACTGTATGCAGAACAACCAGAGATTTGTCTAGGTAACTGGGGCAGAATGTTGAGGAGGACCCTCAAAATTCTATGGCAATAAGGTCGCAATGTCTCTAACAATGTCACAGTTATTGGTTCATCTAATCAATTTTTAAATTGCACATTACTATGTTTTCAATAACTATGCATGCATATTGTTCTTAGTCAGATGCTACCCATGGTAACTCGGATATGATTTCAATGCGGAACAGAGCAAAGCACGCAAACTAAGACACGAACCAACCTCCCCTGCAAAACTCATTATTTTTCTTTGAATGTAGGAACAGCAGATAGTCGCCAGTACATGCGCACCTTAGAACCATTGTCTTCACAAAAATAAGGCTACCGAACTCATCCACAGCTAAGAAATACTCCGCTATCACTTATTATTTATTCGCTGCACGAGACTAAGCATTGTCTCCATCCTGCATGAGGCTAAGCCCTGCCTCCTCAACTGCATAAGGCTAAGCATTGCCTTCCTTTTGCATGAGACTAAGCATTGTCTCAAATCTTACATGAGGCTAAGCCCTGTCTCCTCAACTGCATAAGGCTAAGCATTACCTTCCCCATGCGTGAGACCAAGCACCGTCTCCATCTTTCATGAGGCTAAGCCCTGCCTCCTCAACTGCATAAGGCTAAGCATTGCCTTACATTTGCATGAGACTAAGCACTGCCTCAACCTTGCATGAGGCTAAGACCTGCCTCCTTAATTGCATAAGGCTAAGCTCTGACTTCCCATTGCATGAGACTAAGCATTGTCTCAAATCTTTGCATGAGGCTAATCCATGACTCCTTAATTGTATAAGGCTAAGCTCTGCCTTCTCATTGTATGAGACTAAGCATTGTCTCAAATCTTTGCATGAGGCTAAGCCCTGCCTCCTTAATTGCATAAGGCTAAGCTCTGCCTTCCCATTGCATGATACTAAACATTGTATCAAATCTTGCATGAGGCTAAGCCCTACCTCTCAACTGCATAAGGCTAAGCTCTTCCTTCGCCCCCACGAGACTAAGCATTGTCTCTCCTTGCATGACTACAAATGTTGCTCTATTCCAAAAACCTTGCATCATTCTCTTCTCTCGAGACTGAGCTTTTATATATATATATATACATATACATACATACACTTTCAAAATAGTGTATATGCATCATCATTCGATTTACAAGCATACACAAGTATTTTTCATAATCTTCCATGATTTTTAAAGACTTTAAATCAATTTATTTCTGTATTTTATTATATAAATATCCAATAATTACCCTCCTAATTATTTTATGATGATTTAATCATCTAAACTTATCATTTATACCAATACGAGGTTTTAAATATTTTCAGTGCATTTTGTATAGTTACATTTGCATTTTTAGGGCTAAATTGCATATTTTGCAATAATAGCCCATACGTACATATAATTACATTATTTATACAAAAAATAACTTTTTTTATTTTTTATAATGTTCAATAATTGTTTTTAATCATTTTCATGTACAAATAATATTTTTGTTATTTATTTATTACTTTTATAAATTATGTATTTGATTAAAATTGGGTATTTAAAATCTAGCCTTAAATTCCTCCTAATTTTGGACATGACTACCTAAACCTTGGCCCAATAACCCCAGCCCAATCCTAAACAACCCAACCCAGTACAAACCGACCCAACCCCTTCTCAAATCCTAGTTGTTGATAAAACAAATGATCAACGGTTCATAAACGACTCCCCCCTTTCCTTATATCACTCAACCCTAAACCCTAACCCCATTCCCTCCAAACCCTCCGCCTCTCTATTCTCTCCTCTCTGAAAACCCTAACCAACCGCCTCTTAAAAAACCTCTCCGAATCTGCCTCAATCATGGATTTTTCCATGATGTTCTTACCTTTTGTGTATTATACCACCATCTCCTACGATTCTATGTTACCTCTTAGTACTTGCCTAAACTTGGCAAGTACTACACCTCAGATTTCGACCATTTCCTCTTGACTACGTGAATCTGGTCATGTATCTCGTCCATATTCTTCACAATGATGGCTATATGGGTCCGATTAGCCGAGATTTCGGCCAATCTTCAACTTCTGCCAACTAGGGTTTGAATTCCCCTTTGTTTCTTACCGATTCTTACTTGATATTTTTCCTTTACTGTGTTTGACTACTCTTTTTCCTTATCTTTACCTATTTTTTACTTTATTCTTTGCCTTAAATATGACTCTGAACGATTTTGTTATTTTTGGTACTATTTGTGTGTTTCCCTGTTGATTTACTGAATCTCTAATTTATTCTCTAAAATCGCTTCTAATTGATTCTGGAATATTTTCTTTCTATCTTGTTTGCATCTGAATAATTTTTTTTCTATGTCTATGTGTTCGATTTCTACACTATATAAACCTTTCCACCATTCCCTTTAGAGGACACTTTTGGACTCACTATAGCCTCACTAGATCTAAAGATTTACTCTGATATTGCATTATATACTTTGATTTTGGCCGGCTGAAAGGCAAGGCCATTTAGTTCTGAGATCTTGCTATTCAGAATATTGTGGACTTCTGCTATTTTATGCATGTTTGCTTAACTGGTAAGTCACTTGACTTGTGAAATTTCATCCTTACGTGTATTTGATTTATATGTGTTCTTACTTCTGAATCCATGGTTCAATATGCTTTTGAGTTATGTTTAGGCATCATTCTGTCAACTTTATAGGCTTTTTGTCTCTTTAGCATTTAACTGCTCTTAATGCTACCAGTTTTGAAGTTATCTACTCCTAGCCTGATTAATCTGAACCTTCTTAAGGTTTATTTAGTGAGTGAATTGACTCCTGAATGCTCATGAACATGTTTACTTACTTTGTCCTGAATCCCTGTGGTAGATGCCTCACATTTGTGTTAGCATGTGTTAAGACCGTCATTGTTAGTCATAATCTGCCTCTCTGCTATTGTGTCACTCAACATGATCACTTGACCCCATACCTCTCTAGTGTTTGCTTGTGATTTGGAACAGTCATCTCATCTTGGTTGAATTGTTACTTTGCAATGTTAGGCTAAACCTTTGTTATAATCGGATCATCTTTAGCTAATTAGACCACTATGACAAAGCTTGAATGCGTGTATCTGCTACTTGACATGATTTTACCCTCCGCTCTGTAGTAATAGTTTTGCATATATGTCTTAATTTGTGATTATAATATCACCCCTGTGCTAACATGATGCCCTGCTCTTTCTATGATTATGTGACTCATCACAATACTGTCCTGCTTTCTTGGTAATAATACAAGGTTGTGTACTTAGCGTAATTCAACTATGTTTCAACCTGTTTTGCACCTGTGTACAACAATATTTGTCAATCCTGCAAACATGTTCTTTTCTCAACTTCTTTTCAGCATATGACAGCTTATGCGCTAAGTGTGGGACCTATTTCTCAGTTTACATTCAGCTTGCTTTTTAGAGTTTTGTGATTTATTCAACTGTTTGCTTTGTTTGCTCAATTTTGTCGTGTCTATTTAAATCCATCAATTCATGTTTCTCAACTTTGGTCCATTATTTCACTTGTCACCTAAGCTCTTTGAATCCCATTCTTAGCCAGCTGAAAGCCAAGGCTATGTAGGTTCTGTCCTTTGACCTCCCTAGTGTGAGCACTACTCAGGGTTCATTTGAGACCTTTGTGAACTCCGACACACTAGGACTTGGTCCCTAGTCTCTCCTCTGAATTATATCTGTTAACCTCCCTAGTGTGAGCACTGCTCTGGGTTCTTGAAGCCCTTGGGGAATCTGACACACTAGGGTCTTGGTTCTATATGCCCAACTCTGTTTTATGCCCACTGCGTGAATCACTTAATTACTGGCTGCCTTATGTCCACGAAGATGTAAGTTTAGGATGTTATGAGCCATGAGAATGAAGGCTTGGCTTGGCTGGGTATATCTTTGGGCCTGTTGTAGGCTCCCTATAGTTATTCTACTTTGTAATTTATTCTATTCATTCTGGTATGTAATAACATTTTGGGTATTAGTGAAATTGGGAAATGGGTTTTATCTTAAACTTGTATTGAAATGGGTAGATATCCTGCCTATAGGTTCATTACTTTGCTCAAATATGTGTTAGAAATCCTGCCTATAGGTTCTTTATTTGGTTCAAATGTGTTATGCTTTTACCTATTAGAAACCATGCTTATAGGACATTGAATGATTAATATCTCCATGTGTGCATAGGATTCTATTTACCTACGGTTTAATCTACAAATTAGATGCCATGCCTATAGGATCTAAAGTCTCTTTTTAGTTATAGAAAGTATGCCTATAGGATATAAAATCAGTTTAAATTCTAGAAACCATGCCTATAGAGTTTGAATCCGTTGTAATTATCGCCCTGCTCGTTTCTTTAAGAGTTTTCAACACTGTGCTAATTACCATTCTAGAAACCATGCCTATAGGACTCGATTAAGCAATTCTGAATATATTCCTGTGATTACCAATGTTAGTTACTGCGTGAATCACCTAGACATCATGCCTATAGGTTTTAATCCCTTATACCTGCAACCCGTAGGCAATTATGTCGGTTTTAGAAACTGAATTAAGAGAAAAGGCTTTTACGTATAAAATGTCTGCTCATTAAATTCAGTGTAACATAGAGATCCTGCCTATAGGGTTTTTCAACCTTAACTTATTAAAATCTGCAATTGTCAATGCTAATCAGTTTGGCGTGCATTTGATGTGTAAATGCAGAGGGTAACTTGAGTCTATACTTGTTTCTATTTGAAAGTCCTAACTGTTTTTGTATGTTGCCTAGTTTTCTCCTTTTGAGCTACCTAAGTTAAGGTCTAGAACCACCCTGCAATAGAGGTCCAAATGCCCCCTGGACCCTAGGCATGGGACGGGTAGTGCACGCATAGAGTATGACTTAGAATTGACTAGAGCGCTTTAGGTAAACAACTTAAAGATAGTAATCGGGTAGCAAGAGATGATAGTATGTGCCCGCTGAATAATATGAGTAACACCCCCTCTTGAGGGAGTTATGAAGTATTATATATATTGCAGGGGGTGATCCTTTAGGCTAAAAAACTTAAGACCCCCCATTTCTGTTTTAAAATAAATCATTTATTTCATTTGTCAATTGTTTATTTTCTCTTAGACTAATTCACATGATTTGCGTTCGGCCGGGACCCACCGTTGTGGACCTCGAGGAGTGCCTAACACCTTCTCCTCGAGGTAATTTGAGCCCTTACCCGATCTTTGGTGATGCAAACTAGTAAACCCGAGTTATTTGCAATAGGTGCCTTAACGCACCTTAATCCGTTAGGCGGCGACTCTCTCTTTTAGTAACCCTTCCTTTTAAAAGAGTTGTCAATGTCGAAACCCGATTTTGCGAGAAAGAGGGGCGCGACAATGTGTCACGACCCAAATTCACCTATAGGTCGTCATGGCGCCCAACATCCCAGCTAGGCAAGCCAACTAATGATTTAAACATATATTCATATTTTTTAAAAATTTTCGAATAATCAAACTCTTCAAAATTTCAAAAATTAAGAAAGATATGAGAACATAAAATAAATTTAAACCCAAGTAAAATAATTAAATCCACAAAATCTACTAGTGTGTGCCAAGACCTGGTGTCACAAGTGTATGAGCATCTTGTAGTTTACACAAAATTCTAAATACTGTCTGAAATAAATATGAGCATCTAGTAGTTTATACAAAATTCTAAATACTGTCTGAAATAAAATAGACAGAATACAAATACAAGAAGAGGCACTAGTTGCTGCAGAACGGCTCAGAAAGACAGCTCACCAATTAGCCTCTGGATAACGTGGGTGCGCGCCGATAAGTCCTCCGATAGTACCTGTCTCAGGTCCTGCACAAAGAGTACAACAAGTGTAGCATGAGTACGTAAAGAACGTGTACCCAGTAAGTATCAAGCCTTATCCCGAAGAAGTAGTGATAAGAGGTCGACTTTGACACTTACTTTGGGTCAATAATATTACAATAAAATATATTGAATCAAACATGATTTTTAGATGAACAACAATAATTGTCTTAACAAGCAGAAATAATTAATTCACTACATTTCAATAATTTTTAATTTATCAATTAACTTCACAAGCGACAATTAAAATATCAAGGTATTGTGTAATTATTATTATTAGGCACGATTTCTGTCGAGGTCGTACGACCCGATCCAGAGTGTCATGTACACTGCCGAGGGACATGCAGCGCGATCCATAGATGCATCTATACTGCCGAGGCGTTCGGCCCGCTCCACAAGAAAGGAGAACATTTTCTTATGAACCTATATATATATATATATATATATATATATATTTTTGAGATTTAACGCAGGAGGATGTACAAATTTCTACAATAGTTAAATATTCTAAAACTTTCAAGTATGTGAGATTTCAATCTTTTACCATTTCTTTTAACAATTTGCAACATAATTATATTGCTCTAATTAAATAAGGATACAATTATCACAAGTAATTCATGATTTGAGTCCTAAACTACCCGGAGTTTAGCAATATTAGTAGTTACGCACGGACTCTTGTCACCTCGTGCGTACATAGCCCCCACAATTAGTAACAATTATTAATTTATATCACCTATGGGGTAAATTCTTTCTTACAAGGTTAGGAAAGAGACTTACCTTGTCTCAAAGCCCACTTTCCGATCACAATGTCCCCTAAAATCTCAATCTGGTTTCGAAAAATCCGAAACTATCCAAAGGTTAAATAAAATACATGCTCAATAATTCGAAATTAAACTATTAAATAAATTACCCTATCCAAAATGGTAAATTTCTAAAATTCACCCTGAGCCCATGTGCCTGGATTCCGAAAATGTTCGGAGGAAATCGTTACTCAAAATCTCAAGAACTCAAATATAAAATTCCATAACCATTTTCGTGGTTAAAACCTCATTTTATACAAATTTAGGTTTTTCCTCTAACCCTTGATTTCCACATATTTACAGGTTATAATCTACCCATAATCTATGTATTTAGCTCAAAGTGTGTAGAATTAAGTTACCTTCAAGTTGCTAGTTGGAATCCCCTCTCAAAAAGCTCCAAAATCTCCCAAGAATGGAGAGAAATGGGCAAAAATGGCCGAGCCTCGCCCATTTTAATGTTCTGCCCAGACAACATTTTCGCATCTACGGCGCCTAGGACGCATTTACGGCGTCGCTTCTGTGCCAAATTTGCCGCTCCTATGGCTCAAGCCGCTTTTACGCCCATAGCCCTCGCATCTGTGCCTTCGTAGGTGCGGAAAATTGTTCGCTCCTGCGGTCCTGGCAGCCTTGGCCTTCTCGCTTCTGCGACTCGTCTCTCGTACCTGCGGCTAGCCAAGAGCAGGTGCGATTCTGACAATAGCTAGGAGCTTCAGCTTTGGTTCCCAATTTCCATCTTGGTCTGAGCCTCGTCTGATTGACACTCGGGGCCCCGTCCAAACATACCAACAAGTTTGAAATCATAGAACGGACTCGCTCAAATCATCGGAACGTGTAAAACTACATCAAATCTAAAAATCATACCCCAAAACCAATTGAATCAAACTTATGAACTTCAAGTTCTTTAATTCACTCCCAATGCACCGAAACGTACTTAAACTACTCGGAATGACGCCAAATTTTGCGTGCAAATCTTAAATGACATTACGGAACTATTACCGGTCTCGGAATTCCAAACTGACTTCAATTACTCCCAAACCCACTTCAAAGCAAATTTAAAGAATATTAAACCTTCAAATAGTTGATTTTCACTATTAAGCTCTGAAACTCTCCCGGGTAGTCCAAAACCCGTTTCGAACATACGCCCAAGTCCAAAATCATCATACGAATCTATTGGAACTATCAAATCCCGATTCCTGGGTCGTTTTCTCAAAATGTTGTTTGAAGTTAAACTTGGGCTTTTAAAACCAAATTAAGGAACTAAGTGTTCCGATTTCAACCAGAATACTTCCAAATCCCGAACTAACTATCCCCGCAAGTCATAAATTAATAAAAGCACATATGGGGAATTTTAGGGGAATGGGGTTCTAAAAGTCAAAATGACCGGTTGGGTAATTACATTCTCCACCTCTTAAACAAACGTTCGACCTCGAACGGGTTTAGAATACTATCTGGAGTGCTGAATAAGTGTGGGTATCTGCTTTGCATGTCCTCTTCGGCCACCGAAGTCACTTCCTCGACTGGTTGGCCCCTCCACTGGACTTTTACCACATTAATCATCTTGGACCTCAGCTGGCAAACTTGTCTATCAACAATGGCAATTGGCTCCTCTTCATAACCCAAGCTCTTATCTAGCAGAACCGTGCTGAAGTCTAACACATGCAATAGGTCGGCATGATACTTCCGGAGCATAGATACATGGAAAACCGGTTGAACTCCCGATAGACTGGGAGGCAAAGCAAGCTTATAAGCAACCTCCCCAACTCGTCTCAACACCTCAAATGGTCCTATAAACCTTGGGATCAACTTGCTATTCTTCCCAAATCTCATGATTCCCTTCATCAGTGAAACCTTCAAGAGAACTTTTTCACCCATCATAAATGATAAATCACGCGCTTTCTGATCCGCGTAACTTTTATGCATGAACTGTGTTGTACGAAGTCGCTCTTGAATTCATTTTACCTTTTCCAAGGCATCCTTTACCAAATCAGTACCATGTAACTTAGCCTCACTGGGCTCAAACCATCCGGTGGGCGAACAACATCGTCGACCATATAAAGCCTCAAATGGAGCAATCTCGATGCTGGATTGGTAACTGTTGTTATAAGAAAACTCGGCCAAAGGCAAGAAACGATCCCGCT
>AWOL01S0016361.1:0-10169 GCA_000715115.1 Nicotiana otophora | reverse complement strand
AAATGTGAAGTAAACTGAGGGCCTCTATCTGATATGATGAAAATTAGCACACCGTGCAACCGAACTATCTCCTGAATATAAATATGGGCCAACCTCTCCGAAGAATACGTGGTCACAACCAAAATAAAGTATGCCGACTTGGTCAACCTGTCGATAATGACCCAAACTGATATACATCAGCTGCCTTCCTATGATCCTATGCGGTAGGGGTCTATGCTCCCCCGCCTGCCTGAGATATGGCTAGGTCTGCCGGAAATAGACCGGCCTGAGTCATAGTGTCAATGAACCGCAACATACGGCCCATGACCTCCTGGAATCCCAGTGCAGACGTGAATTCCACCGGAGCTAGCTCTACTATGGGCACCTCGCCCTGTTACTCAATAATAGAATCCTCTATTGGACCTACTGGCGGCATAACTAAAACAGTCCTGGGATGTCCTCATCCCCTACCACAGGCTGAAGCCCTCCCTCGGCCTCTAGCTACTGGGGGAGTAGCTCTTCCCTGGTCTGGAACCTCATTAGACCACGTTTTCACCATCCGTGAGAGAGTAAGAGAAAGATATTTAGTACTACATCAATTGCACGATGGAATATGAAGAAAGGTAGTTTCCTAACACCCCATAACCTCTCGAAGATAAGTACATACGTCTCTGTACCGACTTGCAAGACTCTATTAGGCCTGCTCATAACTTGTGAGACCTACGTGAACCTAGTGCTATGATACCATGTTTTCACAACCCAAACTCACCTATAGGTCGTGATGCCACCCAACATCCCAGCTAGGCAAGCCAACTAATAATTTAAACACATATTCATTTCTTTAAAACATTTCGAGTAATCAAACTCTTCGAAATTTCAAAAATTAAGAAAGATATGAGAAAATAAGATAAATTTAAACCAATGTAAAATAATTAAATCCACAAATTCTACTAGTGTGTGCCAAGACCTGGTGTCACAAGTGTTAGAGCATCTAGTAGATTATACAAAATTCAAAATACTGTTTAAAATGAAATAGACATATAAATACAAGAAGAGGCACTAGTTCCCGCAGAACGGTTCACAAAGGCAGCTCACCCCTAAGCCTCTGGATAACGTGGGTGCGTGCCGATAAGTCCTCCGATAGTACCTTTCTCAGGTCCTGCACAAAAAGTGCAGCAAGCGTAGCATGAGTACATAAACAACGTGTATCCAGTAAGTATCAAGCCTAATCTCGAAGAAGTAGTGACGAGAGGTCGACTTTGACACTTACTATGGGTCAATAATATTACAATAAAATATACTGAATTAAACATGATTTTTAGATAAACAACAATAATTTTCTTAACAAGCAGAAATAATTAATTCCTTACGTGTGGCGCGATCCATAGATGCATCTATACTGCCGAGGCATTCGGCCCACTATACAAGAAAGGAGGACATTTTCTTATGAACCTCCGGAATGAGAATATATATACATTTTTGAGATTTAACGCAGGAGGTTGTACCAATTTCTACAGCATTTAAATTTTCTGAACAAAATTTCAAGTATGTGAGATTTCAATCTTTTACCATTTCTTTTGACAATTTGCAACATAATTGTATTGCTTTAATTAAATAAGGATACAATTATCACAAGTAATTCATGATTTGAGTCCTAAACTACACGAATTTTAGCGATATTAGTAGCTACGCATGGACTCTCGTCACCTCGTACGTACGTAGCCCCCACAAATAGCAATAATTATTAATTTAAATCACCTATGGGGTACATTCCTTCTTACAAAGTTATGCACAAGACTTACCGTGTCTCAAAGCCCACTTCCCAATCACAATGTCATGTAAAATCTTAATTCGGTGCCGAAAAATCAGAAACTATCCAAAAGTTATATAAAATAATTAATACATACTCAATAATTCGAAATTAGACTATTAAATAAATTACCCTATCCAAAAATGATAAATTCCTAAAATTCACCTCGGGCTCACGTGCCTGGATTCCAGAAATATTCGGAGGAAATCGTTACCCAAAAANTAAATAAATGACCCTATCCAAAAATGATAAATTCCTAAAATTCACCTCGGGCCCACGTGCCTGGATTCCAGAAATATTCGGAGGAAATTGTTACCCAAAAACTCAAGAACTCAAATATACAATTTTCTTCCTATTCCATAACCATTTTCGTGGTTAAAATCTCATTTTTATACAAATCTAGTTTTTTCCTCTAACCATTGATTTCCACAAATTTACAGGTTATAATCTACCCATAATCTATGTATTTAACTCAAAGTGTGTAGAAATAACTTACCTTCAAGTTGCTAGTTGGAATCCCGTCTCAAAAAGCTTCAAAATCGCCCAAGAATGCAGAGATATGGGCAAAAATAGCTGAGCCTTGCCCATTTTAACGTTCTGCCCAGACAACATTTTCGCATCTGTGGTGCCTGTGCCGCATTTGCGGCGTTGCTTCTGCGCTAAATATGCCTCTCCTGCGGCTCAAGTCAGTTCTAAGTCCATTGCCCTCGCACCTGCGCCTACGCAGGTGCAGAAAATTGTTCGCTCCTACGGTCCTAGGCAAGCTTGGCCTGCTCGCTTCTGCGACTCGTCTCTCGTACCCACGAGCTCGTACCTGTGGCTGGCCAAGCACAAGTGTGATTCTGACAGCAGCTGGGATCTTCAGCTTTGGTTCCCAATTTCAAACTTGGTCTGAGCCTCGTTCGATTGACATTCGGGACCCTAGGGCCCCGCCTTAACATACCAACAAGTTCGAAATCATAGAACGGACTTGCTCGAACCATCAGAACGTTTAAACCAACATCAAAACTAAAAATCACACCCCCAAAACCAATTGAATCAAACTTATGAACTTCAAGTTCTTCAATTCACTCCCAATGCGCCAAAACATACTTTAACTATTCGGAATGACGCGAAATTTTACGTGCAAGTCTGAAATGACTTTATAGAACTATTCCCGGTCTCAAAATTCCAAATGAACTTTAGTTACTCCAAAACCCACTCCAAACCAAATTTAAAGAACATTAAACCTTCAAATAGTTAATATTCACTATTAAACTCTGAAATGCTCCCGGTTTGTCCAAAACTGGATTCGAACATATGCCCAAGTCCAAAATCATCATACGAACCTATTGGAACCATCAAATCCCGATTCTAGGGTTGTTTTCTCAAAATATTGACCGAAGTCAAACTTGGGCTTTTAAAACCAAATTAAGGAACCAAATGTTCCGATTTCAACCCGAACACTTCCAAATTCCGGATCAATCATCCCTGCAAGTCATAAATTAATAAAAGCACATACGGGGAGTTTTATTTAGGGGAACGGGGTTCTAAAAGTCAAAATGACCGGTTGGGTCATTACATTATGTGAGTTGTATTCCAGGCTACGCATCGCAATCCACCGAGTCTCCATCGCACTATTTAATTTATCCCGTATTATTAACGTTCTGGACAGACATTGTATTGTTGTTGTATCTCTTAGAAAAATTCTCATGCACTTGTGACACCGAGTTTTGGGGTTTCTCTTCGGGTTATTCATTATTGTGGTTCACGTTAATATTTTTATTCATTTTGTAAATTCTATGATATACCGTTAATTTAAAGAAAATCACAATTTCAAAAATACTAAAATGAGTAATTTAATTGGTAAATCATCATTGGCTTACCCGACGGCAGCATTAGGCGCCATCACGACCTATAGTGGATTTTGGATCATGACAGCTTGGTATCAGAGCGTTAGGTTCACTTAGGTTTCACGAGTCATGAGCAAATCTAGTAGAGTCCTACGGATCGGTATGGAGACGTCTGTACTTATCTTTGGGAGGCTACATGGTTATTAGGAGCACTTCCCTTATTGATTCCTTTATCGTGAAGTTTGATTCCATTGAGACTTAAGCCTCAATTTCCTTCCTACTCAATCTTATGTGACGTGAAGCGCTTGTTATCAATTGGACGTTGAGTAGTGATATTAATACTGGAGACGTAGTGCATGGTGTTTTTCCCTACGTGTTTGGACAGGCTATTATCGTCGCCTTGCAGAAGGGTGTTATGTCATTTCAGTTCAGCATCCGTACTTCCTATGGTTTTAAGGCTATGCACGGATTGCTATATTGTTCATGCGTTATTATCGCACCATTTTTGTGTAATGGTAGGGTTCTTATGTATGGATCGAAACAGTGAATGGCTCGAAAGGAGGATTTCTCAGTGCATGATTTAGAGGTTCAGTATTTAATTCTAGCAAATGAAAGGCAATTGGACTATGAATGTTCAGGTTTGGGTTGATAGAGTAACGAGACTTGGTATTCCGAGTGTGATGGAATTTTTATTGTGTTGCGGTTCATCAAAGTTATGATCTTCTTTGATTTTTCCTTCGGAGCAGGGTGTTGTGAAATGGTGCTTGAGGGGCGGTTGTAAAAAATAGCGGTGTGCAGCGGTTCAGGATCGACTGGGTGATTCCAATGTTGACGGCTCGAGAAAATGATCTTCTAGGAGACTTAGAATTGGTAGTAATTTGTTAGTTCAGGTGGTACATAGATGGATTTTTATTTAATAAAACATTTGAGTAATGAAGAATGAGGAAGGACACAAGGAGGTGTCTTGTAGTGGTTAATTTACTAGCAGGTCAAGTATGAGAAGCAGAAGTCGAGAAGTTGCTTAAGGGAGATGGTTTGACCGAAGTGGGAAAGGCAGAGTAGCATATGGATTTTATGGTAGGATAGCCACGTACGTTCAAAAAGTGTAGAACGGTTTGAGAATCGTGATGGAAGATGATTTGGTATATGTATTTTTCTTGGAATGATGGTAACCGTACAGAAAATGAGTGAATATGATAGAAAGGAGTTTTCTTGGAATGAAGAGGGGTGTGAAGATTTGACTATCGTTTCAGGTGAGATATGACTTGAATTTGGATGATAATGTTGAACTCTTAGTTGATGTTAACGAGGAAGGAACGGACTTATACAACGTCATAGAAAGAGGTCGGATATGAGATTGTGGATGATGATTTAGAATGTTCATGAAAAGATTAACAAAATGCTTCAAGAAACTTGGCGGGTTGACGGTGCGAGATTATGGTAATTGAGAAGGAGGAATCATTGTGGGCTCAACATTATGTGATTATAGCTTAAAGCTAAGTGGGTGGAGCTCCACCATCTATGATTGGATCCCGTGGTTGTCTACTTGCGNGAATTTGGATGATAATGTTGAACTCTTAGTTGATGTTAACGAGGAAGGAACGGACTTATACAACGTCATAGAAAGAGGTCGGATATGAGATTGTGGATGATGATTTAGAATGTTCATGAAAAGATTAACAAAATGCTTCAAGAAACTTGGCGGGTTGACGGTGCGAGATTATGGTAATTGANCAAATGTTCCGATTTCAACCCGAACACTTCCAAATTCCGGATCAATCATCCCTGCAAGTCATAAATTAATAAAAGCACATACGGGGAGTTTTATTTAGGGGAACGGGGTTCTAAAAGTCAAAATGACCGGTTGGGTCATTACATTATGTGAGTTGTATTCCAGGCTACGCATCGCAATCCACCGAGTCTCCATCGCACTATTTAATTTATCCCGTATTATTAACGTTCTGGACAGACATTGTATTGTTGTTGTATCTCTTAGAAAAATTCTCATGCACTTGTGACACCGAGTTTTGGGGTTTCTCTTCGGGTTATTCATTATTGTGGTTCACGTTAATATTTTTATTCATTTTGTAAATTCTATGATATACCGTTAATTTAAAGAAAATCACAATTTCAAAAATACTAAAATGAGTAATTTAATTGGTAAATCATCATTGGCTTACCCGACGGCAGCATTAGGCGCCATCACGACCTATAGTGGATTTTGGATCATGACAGCTTGGTATCAGAGCGTTAGGTTCACTTAGGTTTCACGAGTCATGAGCAAATCTAGTAGAGTCCTACGGATCGGTATGGAGACGTCTGTACTTATCTTTGGGAGGCTACATGGTTATTAGGAGCACTTCCCTTATTGATTCCTTTATCGTGAAGTTTGATTCCATTGAGACTTAAGCCTCAATTTCCTTCCTACTCAATCTTATGTGACGTGAAGCGCTTGTTATCAATTGGACGTTGAGTAGTGATATTAATACTGGAGACGTAGTGCATGGTGTTTTTCCCTACGTGTTTGGACAGGCTATTATCGTCGCCTTGCAGAAGGGTGTTATGTCATTTCAGTTCAGCATCCGTACTTCCTATGGTTTTAAGGCTATGCACGGATTGCTATATTGTTCATGCGTTATTATCGCACCATTTTTGTGTAATGGTAGGGTTCTTATGTATGGATCGAAACAGTGAATGGCTCGAAAGGAGGATTTCTCAGTGCATGATTTAGAGGTTCAGTATTTAATTCTAGCAAATGAAAGGCAATTGGACTATGAATGTTCAGGTTTGGGTTGATAGAGTAACGAGACTTGGTATTCCGAGTGTGATGGAATTTTTATTGTGTTGCGGTTCATCAAAGTTATGATCTTCTTTGATTTTTCCTTCGGAGCAGGGTGTTGTGAAATGGTGCTTGAGGGGCGGTTGTAAAAAATAGCGGTGTGCAGCGGTTCAGGATCGACTGGGTGATTCCAATGTTGACGGCTCGAGAAAATGATCTTCTAGGAGACTTAGAATTGGTAGTAATTTGTTAGTTCAGGTGGTACATAGATGGATTTTTATTTAATAAAACATTTGAGTAATGAAGAATGAGGAAGGACACAAGGAGGTGTCTTGTAGTGGTTAATTTACTAGCAGGTCAAGTATGAGAAGCAGAAGTCGAGAAGTTGCTTAAGGGAGATGGTTTGACCGAAGTGGGAAAGGCAGAGTAGCATATGGATTTTATGGTAGGATAGCCACGTACGTTCAAAAAGTGTAGAACGGTTTGAGAATCGTGATGGAAGATGATTTGGTATATGTATTTTTCTTGGAATGATGGTAACCGTACAGAAAATGAGTGAATATGATAGAAAGGAGTTTTCTTGGAATGAAGAGGGGTGTGAAGATTTGACTATCGTTTCAGGTGAGATATGACTTGAATTTGGATGATAATGTTGAACTCTTAGTTGATGTTAACGAGGAAGGAACGGACTTATACAACGTCATAGAAAGAGGTCGGATATGAGATTGTGGATGATGATTTAGAATGTTCATGAAAAGATTAACAAAATGCTTCAAGAAACTTGGCGGGTTGACGGTGCGAGATTATGGTAATTGAGAAGGAGGAATCATTGTGGGCTCAACATTATGTGATTATAGCTTAAAGCTAAGTGGGTGGAGCTCCACCATCTATGATTGGATCCCGTGGTTGTCTACTTGCGTGGTTTCTGGCTATCAGTGCATGGGTGAACTATTTATGACAAACTTGATGAATGTGTGCCAAACTTCGTCTTATCAATTCAGGTGTAGGTTTTAGGAAGACTCGGAGTTATGCTTCTATTGGATTTAATGTGCAAGGAAAAGAATTCAGCCAGTTGCTTCTTTGAGAGGGTATTCATGTGCTAGCAAAGCAATGAAGTTTGGTTATATTCAAGACCAGGTCAGAGTGTGTGACTCTTAACAATGGTCAGGTGAGTTCAAGAATTTAAGTTCAATACCTAAGGAACGAGACTTGGAGCATTTTATGAACGGGACGTGGAGCGGTTTATGCTATCATCGAGTATGCGGTGCAGTATTGGAGGAAAGGAAGAAACAATTTTAGATTCGTGGAAGGTCTTTCAGAATGGGTGTACCAGTAGGAGATACTATTGTGCGCATAAGGAGAATATTAGGTGGTTCATGAGTAATGAGACAATATGGTCTCGGGATGCGAGTCTCTCACGATGAGTGCGGATTCGGTTCATTACGTTTGTAAAAATGGGCTATTATCATTTTTAAGACAAATTGAGAGTAAATTGGAAGAAGTTGGGTCAGTTAGTAATGATTGAATCAGCATGATTATGGCAGTGATCAGTTCTTTCGGCGTGAAGTTATACATGTGGTTTGTGGTTGCACGTGTGAGCTGAACAACCACCCTAACCTTATTTATTTGGAAGGTATTTGATTTAAATGGCCTTTTTATGTAAATGGAATCCGAAGGAGTCATGGCGGTTTAGATCACGACTTGAGGTTTGTATGTTCTGTAATTTGGGAATTCGGTTGCGTGTTGTATTGGTTCTTCTGAAATGAGCTAAGTGAGAGGTTTCTAGCCTATAAAGTGTTTATTATACTAGTAATTCAGGAGTTATGATGAATTCTTGTAATTTCTTACAATGACATGATAGGTGTAATGAGCGCCATGAGAATTTGAATGTTGAGGATCAAGGTGGCGGTTCGATGTTGACGAGAATGTCACCAACTCGGATGAGCAGGGGAGAATTCAGATGTTCGGAGTAAGCTAGCCTTTCCTATAGTGTCACATGCGAACGATATTCTGTGTAAGAGGATTGTGTATTGATTTGCAGATTCTTAATTTGCCATACATAATTAGAACGGTTGGTGGTACGGATGTGCAAACTTTCCTACTTGAGCGAAAGGTCGTAGGAGCGTACCCCACAGGGATACTTGGTTAAAAATTGAAACCAAGTATGGAGATTTTTGGGTACTATCGTTAATATGGGAGTTTGTTCCATATTGGGACGACTGCTCGTGTGTGTTAGGAATAGGGCCATTATGGATACTTGAAAGGATATTAGCCTAGTATGGTATGATCAGAATCAGTTTGAGGTCTGTTGGAGGGTCTAATGTGAATGTGTGCTCTACGTAAGGTCAGATGTGTTAATTCGTCATAACATTGCTTACGAAGGAGTCGTCGGGCATTGGATGCTATTTCCATCGTCGTCTATTTCTTGTAACCTATATTGTGCCACGTGGGTTGTGAGATGGCTTGATTATTCGCACATGTGTTGAGGTCTTGTGTAGGTTGTGGTATTATATGAGTAGGATAGCTCTCGAGATGCAGGTCATTTATCGCACCTTAGTTGTGCTTGGGTTTCGTAGCGTGTGGTGCTATTCGCCTCCCTAGGATTTGTATTATGCATTGGGCGTGCTTATGGTCGATATTCGGGCATTTCGTAAGTATAAGCGTTACGACTTGTATCGAATTGCATGTCGCAACGGTATACTGGGTGAGATGAGGTTATTTGACCTAGGATCAATGCGATCAGAGTTATGTAGGGTCATTAAAGAACAAATATCGTTATTCAGTTCAGAATGAGGTAATGGTTCCTGTCAAGATGAGAGACTCCAAGAATTTGTTGATTCGGTAGGTGGTTATGAGTTTCTACACATCTCTTCTGTCATGGCAGAATTGGAAGATTGGAAAATTGGGGTTATACATGTTATGAGGCGTATTACGGGCTTCAAATTCGTGAAATTTCAGCTATTGTGATTGGAGGATGTTATTATGAGCATGTGAATCACGCGGTGCATGGTGGGAATTCACCAAAGGTGTATGATCATCTTTTGGTATAGTGTGTAGTGATTGAAGCGATGTTCGTATGTGTCACGACCTAAACTAACCCATGTCGTGATGGCGCCTATCGTGGAACTAGGCAAGCCGACTCATTTCCAAAACAAACCGATACTTTCATTTCAAATATAAGTTTCAATGCTACTCAACATAAAAACCTTCGTAAAGGAGTTCAAATCAAAACGAAAGTGCGGAAAAGAAAAGCCTGACATCGGGGTGTCACTAGTCATGAGTATCTACTACCATTTGTCTGACAATATCAAGACTAACATAGTCTGGAAAATAGCTAAATACAACTAAAGGTAGATAAGAGGGAGAAGAGCAGGGGCTGCGGTCGCCAAGCAGCTACCTTGCTATCCCCGAGAAACTCTGCAACCAGAATCTGCACACAAGGTACAGGGAGTAACGTGAGTACGCCAACTCAGTAAGTAACAACAATAAATAAAGACTAAGTTGTAGTGACAAACAATAAAGCATATCAACTTCATATCACAAAAATTCAGTAAAGTACAACATGTTTTACAAATTAGTGTTTGACTCATATCATCTCGATTAAACCCGGTTCCAGTAAAAATATCATTTAAAGATATTTTTCAACAGTTGTTTTTTCAAACAATGGCTCAATGCAAATGCGAGCAAAAATGATTAAATCATAAAGAACCCATCGGGCAAACCTCACAGTCACTCGTGCCACTCGGGCATACCTCAGAATCACTCTTGC
>AWOL01S0016360.1:0-69084 GCA_000715115.1 Nicotiana otophora | reverse complement strand
ATATATATATATATAAACAAGGTAGAATGAAATACCGCAGTAAAATAAAGATTAAAATTTAACAGGAATGAAGTCATAAACGACAACAACTCAGTACACAGAGATAACAACAGGGGATCTCTGAGATACCATCTCGTAGTTCCAAACATAAATGTGCAGGGGGATCTCCCGGAATACCGTTCCGTAGTCCCAAAATAAATATGCAAGACAGGGGGATCTCCCGAGATACCGTCTCGTAGTCTCAAACGTAAATGTGCAAGGGGATCTCCCGGAATACCGTTCCGTAGTCCCAAAGTAAATATACAAGACAGGGGGATCTCCCGGAATACCGTTCCGTAGTCCCAAAGTAAATATACAAGACAGGGGGATCTCCCGAAATACCATTCCGTAGTCCCAAAGTAAATATGCAGAACAGAGGGATCTCCCAAAATACCGTTCCGTAGTCCCAAAGTAAATATACAGCTAAACAATAGAATTCAATAGTTACGACACGAAATTCTACAGTTCAACCTAAGTACCAGCTAAGGAAAGACAAGTAAATTCACTAAGCATGCTGCACGTAGTTCAAGTAAACAGTTAGGGCAAGTAGGCATGCTATTCTAATCTAGCAGGATACTACACATGCTAATGAAACTCAAATAAGAAAGAAATCAGGTTATTACTTAGTAGAAAAAATAGGGGTTTTACATAATTAGCACGTGTACGTACTCGTCACCTCACGTACACGGTGCTCATATATCAAAAACAGTACAAATCCTAAGGAAATTTTTCCTACACAAGGTTAGGAAAGCCACTCACCTCAAACCAAGCTCAATCAATCGGTAACAATGCCTTTTCCACGAATATCCGACTCCGAATGACCCAAATCTAGCCAAAAATAATTACATATCATAAAAATAACTATAATAGGCTCATCTAATTAATGAAATTAATACTTTAACAAAAATTCCGAAATTCACCTTACAAATTCGACCCGGGCTCACGTCTCGGAATCGGAAAAAAATTACAAAATCCGAAAGCCCATTCACTCACAAGTCCAACCATACCAAATTTATCAAAATCCGACCTCAAATGACCACTCAAAACCCCAATCAAACTCTTCAAATTCCTAGCCTCCAACTCCCAATTTTCACCTTAAATATAGACTAACTAGGTGGGAAAATAAATGGGGAAGCAAGATTATTAATCAAAAATAAGCACAAGGGACTTACCTTAAGAAACCCCTCAAAATGCTCCAAAGATATCGCCAAACCCGAGTTCAAAATATTGAAAATGAGCAAAAATCGTGAACCTTTGCATTTAAGTGTTCTGTCCAGAAATCTCGCACCTGTGGACTCTGTGTCGCATCTGCGATGCCGCACCTACGGAAATGCCATCACAGGTGCGGAAATGCATCGCACCTGCGGCTTCCCCTCGCACCTGCGCCCAGCTGCCCGCATCTGCGACTCTCGCAGGTGCGGAAAAATCTTCGCACCTGTGGTTCTTGCCCAGCTCCTTCTTGGCCGCATCTGCGGCTCCTCCTTCGCACATGCGATCCCGCACCTACGATCTCCCCTTCGCAGGTGCGAAAACACCACAAACTAGAAAATCTTCAGCAACTAGCCTAAGTCCAAATTTAATTCGTTAAGCATCCGAAACACACGTGAGGCCCCCGGGACCTCAACCAACCATACCAACAAATCCTAAAATACCATACGAACTTAGTCGAGCCCTCAAACCATATCAAATAATGATAAAATCATAAATCATCCTCCGATTCAAACTTAAGAACTTGAAACTTCCGAATTCGACAACTGATGCCGAAACCAACCAAACCACGTCCGATTGACCCCAAATTTTTCACACAAGTCATATTCAATATTACGGACCTACGCCAACTTCCAGAATCGGAATACGACCCCGGCATCAAAAAGTCCACTACCGGTCAAAATTTTCAAAAATTCGACTTTTGCCATTTTCAAGCCTAAATGAGCTACAAACCTCTAAAACACAATACGGACATGTCCCTAAGTCCAAAATCACCCAACGGAGCTAACAAAATCGATGAAACTCCATTTCGGAGTCGTCTTCACACAGTTCCGACTACGGTCAAAATCCTAAGATTTAAGCTCCCGTTTTCGGGTCTAAGTGTCCCAAAACACTCTGAAACCCAAAAACAAAACCTCCCGGCAAGTCACATAAGCATAAAAAGGTACGGGGGAAACAATAAATAGGGGATCGGGGCTAATACACTCAAAATGACCGGCCGGGTCGTTACATCCTCCCCCTCTTAAAATAATCGCCCGTTCTCGAACGAGCATAGAGATATACCTAAAGTGGTAAAATGATGAGGATAACGGCTTCGCATATCTTGCTCGGTCTCCCAAGTCGCCTCCTCGACCGGCTGTCCCCTCCATGGAACCTTCACAGAAGTAATGTTCTTTGACTTTAGCTTTCTGAGTTGCCTGTCTAAAATAGCCACTGGCTCCTCAACATAAGATAGATCCTTGTCCAATTGGACTGAGCTGAAATCCAATACATGAGCCGGATCACCGTGATATTTTCGGAGCATAGAAACGTGGAATACCAGATGAACTCCTACTAGGCTGGGAGGTAAGGCAAGCTCGTAAGCAACTTCCCCAACTCGCCGCAACACCTCAAAGGGACCAATAAACCTTAGGCTTAGCTTTCCCCTCTTTCCGAACCTCATAACGCCCTTCATAGGCGAAACCCTGAGCAAGACCCGCTCTCCAATCATGAATGCAACATCACGAACCTTCCGATCCGCATAACTCTTCTGTTTGGACTGGGCTGTGCGAAGTCTATCCTGAATCACCTTAGCCTTCTCCAAGGCATCCTGAACCAAGTACGTACCCAATAATCTAGCCTCGTCTGGCTCAAACCATCTCACTAGGGACCGACACTGCCTACCATACAGAGCCTCATACGGTGCCATCTGAATGCTAGACTGATAACTGTTGTTGTAGGCAAACTCCGCAAGTGGCAAAAACTGGTCCCAAGCACCCCCAAAATCTATCACACAAGCGCGGAGCATATCCTCAAGTATCTGAATAGTGCGCTCGGATTACCCATCCGTATGAGGGTGAAATGTTGTGCTCAACTCAACCCGAGTACCCAACTCATGCTGTACAGCTCTCCAGAACTGTGATGTAAACTGCATAACCCGGTCAGAGATAATAGATACCGGTACGCCATGAAGCCTGACGATCTCACGGATGTAGATTTGAGCTAGCTGCTCGGACGAATAGGTAGTCATCATAGGAATGAAATGAGCTGACTTAGTCAGCCTATCTACAATCACCCAAACTGCATCAAACTGCATCAAACTTCCTCTGAGTCCGTGGGAGTCCAACAACGAAATCCATAGTGATCCGCTCTCATTTTCACTCCGGAATCTCTAACTTTTGAAGCAATCCACCTGGCCGTTGATGCTCGTACTTTACCTGCTGGCAATTCAGACACCGAGCTACATATTCTACTATGTCCTTCTTCATTCTCCTCCACCAGTAATACTGTCTCAAGTCCTGATACATCTTTGCGGCACCTGGATAAATAAAGTACTGTGAACTATGAGCCTCCTAGAGAATTAACTCACACAAACCGGCCACACTATGCACATATAGCCTGCTCTGCATCCTCAATGCACCATCATCCCCAATAGTGACCTCTTTAGCATCACCGTGCTGGACCGTGTCCTTAAGGACAAGCAGATGGGGTTCATCATACTGACGCTCCCTGATACGATCATAAAGAGAAGACCGAGAGACCACACAAGCAAATACTTGACTCGGCTCAGAAATATCCAATCTCAAAAATTGGCTAGCTAAGGCCTGAACATCCAATACCATAGGTCTCTCTGCTGCTGGTAGATATGCTAAACTCCCCAAACTCTCTGCCCGACGACTCAAAGCACCGGCCACCACATTGTCCTTCCCAGGATGGTACAAAATGGTGATGTCATAATCCTTAAGCAGCTCTAACCACCTCCTCTGATGCAAATTAAGATCCTCCTACTTGAACAGATGCTGCAAACTCAGTTGATCCATATAGATCTCACAAGGGACACCGTATAAATAGTGCCTCCAAATCTTCAAGGCATGAACAATAGCTGCTAGCTCAAGGTCGTGGACATGATAGTTCTTTTCATGTACCTTCAGCTGTCTGGACGCGTAGGCAATCACCCTATGGTTCTACATCAACACCGCGTCGAGGCCAACTCGCGACACATCACAATAAACTGTATAAAGCCCCGAACCTGAAGGCAATACCAATACTAAGACTGTAGTCAAAGCTGTCTTGAGTTTTGAAAGCTCTCCTCACACTCCTCTGTCCACCTGAACGGAGCACCCTTCTGGGTCAGCCTGGTCATAGGCGCTGCAATAGATGAAAATCCATCAACAAACCGACGGTAATACCCCGCCAAACCAAGGAAACTCTGGATCTCTATAGCTGAGGACGGTCTGGGCTAACTCTGCACTGCTTCAATCTTCTTCGGATCCACCTGGATCCCCTCACTCGATACTATATGACCCAAGAATGCCACTAAGTCTAGCCAAAACTCATACTTTGAAAATTTTGCATATAACTTCTTTTCTCTAAAGGTTTGAAGCGCAGTCCCCATGTGCTGCTCATGATATTCCCGAGTCCGGGAGTACACCAGATTGTCGTCAATAAACACAATGATGAATGAGTCAAGATAAGGCTGGAACACATTGTGCATCAAGTGCATAAAAGATGCTGGGCATTAGTCGACCCAAAAGACATAATAAGAAATTCATAGTGACCGTATCTGGTCCTGAAAGCAATCTTCGGGATATCTGGCTCCCGAATCTTCAACTGATGATATCCTGAATGTAAGTCAATATTGGAAAACACTCTGGCACCCAGTAATTGATCAAATAAGTCATCAATACGAGGCAATGGATACCTGTTCTTCACTATGACTTTGTTCAACTGGCGGTAATTAATACACATCCGCATAGAACTATCCTTCTTCTTCACAAATAAGACAGGAGCACCCCAAGGTGACACACCAGGCCGAATGAAGCCCTTATCAAGCAATTCCTGTAACTGCTCCTTCAACTCCTTCAATTCAGGAGGAGCCATACGATATGAAGGAATATAGATGGGTTGAGTGCTCGGCAACAAATTAATGCCAAAATCAATATCTCTGTCGGGCGGCATGCCCGGAAGATCAGCTGGGAACATATCTAGAAAGTCCCTCACTACTGGAACTGACTCAACTGTAGGGGTATCAATACTAACATCTCTCACATAAGCTAGATACACGTCACACCCCTTCTCAACAATTCGTTGAGCTTTAAGAAATGAAATAACTCTGCTGGGAGTATACTCTAAGGTACCTCTCCACTCTAATCGCGATAAACCTGGCATAGCCAACATCACAGTTTTAGCTTGACAATCAAGAATAGCATAATGGGGCGACAACCAGTCCATGCCCAAAATAATATCAAAGTCCACCATGCTGAGCAATAATAAATCGGCTCTGGTCTCAAAACCACTAAGAGCAATCAAACAATACCGATACACACGGTCCACAATAAGAGAATCTCCTACAGGAGTGGACACATAAATAAGGGAACTCAAAGAATCCCGAGATACGCCCAAATATGGGGCAAAATAAGAGGACACATAAGAATATGTAGAGCTTGGGTCAAATAATATCGACGCATCTCTATGACACACTAGAACAATACCTGTAATGATAGAATCATAAGTGACCGCCTCTGTACGAGCAGGAAGGGCATAATATCTGGTCTGGCCTCCCCTTCTAGGGCGACCTCTACCTCCCCGACCTCCACCTCGAGCTGGCTGAGCAGGTGGGGTGACAGCTGGTGCTGTAATCATAGCTTGAGGACCCGGTGGATCACGTTGTGGCTGAGAAGTGTGTGGAGGTGCACCTCCTAAATCTGGGGCAATCCCTCACCATATGGCTAGTGTCGCCATACTCAAAACAAGCTCTGGGAGGGCGTGGCTGTTGTGACTGGCTCAGGCCAAGTCTGCTGAACCGGCAGCTAGGAACAGCCTGTGCATGAGGTACACTAGATACTGGCGATGCATAATAAGGCTCCTGGGGCCTAGAAGGAGCTGGAACACTACAGGCGACTGGAAGAGCTGAATGAACGGGGCAGCTCACATAACCCCTACCATGGCAAGCTGCTGGGGTGCACGAGCACCAGAATAAGAACCAGTCTCTCGAGACCTCTTGGCCTCCCTCTCCTCTCTATCCTGGGAAAGCATGCCCTCCAATCTCCTGGCGATACTCACAACCTGCAAATAAGAAATATCCATCTCCAACTCCCTGGCCATACTAATCCGTATGTTGGGGTGGAGTCCCTCAATAAACCGTCGAACCCTCTCCCGAACTGTGGCAACCAAGGCCGGTGTATGTCGGGCCAAATCACTGAAGTGAACTGCATACTCTGACACAGTCATAGCACCCTAGAGCAATTGCTCAAACTCCGCACCCCATGAGTCCCTGAGGCTTTGAGGGACATACTCTCATAAAAAACATGTCCGAGAACTGAGTCCATGTAATTGAAACTGCCTCATCCGGACTACTCATCTCATAAGCACGCCACCACTTATAGGTTGCTCCTCTAAGCTGGAATGTAGTAAAAGAAACCTCGCTCGTCTCCGCTACGCCCATAGTACGGAGAATACGATGACACTCCTCCAGAAAACCCTGAGCATCATCTGTAGCCAATCCGCTGAAGGTAGGTGGGTGGTACTTCTTGTACCTCTAAAGTTTGAGCTGCTCCACCTCAGAAGCTGCTGCCCTAACCTCGGGCTGAGCTGGAGCTGCTCCACCTCAGAAGCTGCTGCCCTAATCTCTGGAACCTGGTCGACCTGAACCCGCTGCTTTGGAGTACCGGCGATGGGGGTCTGTGCTCCTCCCCCAACCTGAGATGTGGCAGGAGCAAGTGGGATCAATCCAGCTTGAGCTAAGGTGTTGAACATGCTTAAAAACTGGGCTAGAGTCTTCTGGAGGGCTGGTGCAGAAACAAGTACCTCAGGTGTCTTCCCTCCAGCTGGAGCTACTAGGGGCTCCTCTGTAGAAGCTCGTGCGGGTGCCCTGGCTGCACCACGTGGACGTCCTCGGCCTCTACCCTGGCCCCGGCCTCTCGCATATCTAGTAGGGGGTGAGGGTGCCTGGTCATCAGATCCGCTTGTACGTGTCCTCACTATCTGTGAGAGAATAGAATACAGAAGTTTAGAATTTTTGAAGTCAATAATTTTCGCACGACAAGGAATCAAAGTAGTGAAATTTTCCTAATAGTTCCATAGCCTCCCGAAGATGAGTACAGACGTCTCCGTACCGATCCACGAGACTCTAATAAATCGACTTGTGACTCACAAAACCTATGAACCTAGAGTTCTAATACCAACTTGTCACGACCCAAATTTACCCTCCATATGACGTCGTGACGGCACCTAGTCTCTACGACTAGGTAAGCCTAACATTGCGGAATAATGAAATCAAAACATAAATTTAACAACTAGTTGTTCAAAAATACACAGTAATCCCAACACCCGGAATATCGTGAATCACAAACTAAAGAAGGAAAGTCTAGTGTCTCTATACATCAGAGTCTAACAAAAGAAAAATACAGAAGATAATGGACATGGGAAAGAGTAGAAGGGGACTCCGAGGTCTGCGGACGCGGCAGATATACCTTGAAGTCTCCAAAGCTATCCCGGCTCACTGATAGTGCGGCTGATAAGGAGCACCTGGATATGCACACGAAAAATATGTGCAGAGAGTAGCATGAGTACACCACAATCGGTACCCAATAAGTGCCAAGCCTAACCTCGGTCGGGTAGTGACGAGGTCAGGTTAGGGCTCTACTGGTATATATATATATATATCTTAAAACAAGGTAGAATGAAATACCGTAGTAAAAAAAAGATTGAAATTTAACAGGAATAAAGTCATAGAAGACAATAACTCAGTACATATAGATAATAACAAGGGATCTCCCGAGCTACCGTCTCGTAGTCCCAAATGTAAATGTGCAAGGGGATCTCCCGGAATACCGTTTCGTAGTTCCAAAGTAAATATGCAAGATAGGGGGATCTCCCGAAATACCATTTCGTAGTCCCAAAGTAAATATGTAGTACAGAGGGATCTCCCGAAATACCGTTCCGTAGTCCCAAAGTAAATATACAGCTAAATAATAAAATTCAATAGTTACGACATAAAATTCTATAGTTCAACGTAAATACCAGTTAAGGAAAGACAAGTAAATTCACTAAGCATGCTGCACGTAGTTCAAGTAAGCAGTTAGGGCAAGTAGGCATGCTAGTCTAATCTAGCAGGATACTACACATGCTGATGAAACTCAAATAAGAAAGAAATCAGGTTATTACTCAGTAGGAAAATCGGGGTTTTACACAATTAGCCCTTGTACGTACTCGTCACATCACATACACGGCGTTCATATATCAAAAACAGTACAAATCCTAAGGGGATTTCCCCCACATAAGGTTAGGAAAGCCACTTACCTCGAACCAAGCTCAATCAATCGGTAACAATGCCTTTTCCACGAATATCCGACTCTGAATGGCCCAAATCTAGCCAAAACTAATTACATATCATAAATACAACTATAATAGGCTCATCTAATTAATGAAATTAATACTTTAACAAAAATTCCGAAATTTGCCCTAAAACGTCGACCCGGGCCCACATCTTGGAATCGAGCAAAAATCACAAAATCTGAAATCTCATTCACTCACGAGTCCAACCAGACTAAATTTATCAAAATCCGACCTCAAATGACCACTCAAACCCCAATCAAACTCTTCAAATCCCTAGCCTCCAACTCCCAATTTCTACCTTAAATACACACTAACTAGGTTGAAAAATAAATGGGGAAGCAAGATTATTGATCAAAAATAAGTACAAGGGACTTATCTCAAGAAACCCCTCAAGATGCTCCCAAGATATCGCCAAACCCGAGTTCAAAATGTTGAAAATGAGCAAAAATCGCGAACCTTTGCATTTAAGTGTTCTGTCCAGAAATCTCGCACCTGCGGACTCTCTGTCGCATCTGCGACGCCGCACCTGCGGAAATTCCATCGCAGGTGCGGATTCCACTTAGAATCCCAGGTTCCGCTCCTGCGGCTATGCGACCGCATCTGTGACTATCGCAGGTGCGAAAATGCATCGCACTTGCGGCTTCCCCTCGCACCTGCGCCCAACTGCCCGCATCTGCGACTCTCGCAGGTGCGGGAAAATCTTCGCACCTGCGGTTCCTGCCCAGCTCCTTCCTGGCCGCATCTGTGTCTCCTCCTTCGCACATGTGATCCCGCACCTGCGGTCTCCCCTCCGCAGGTGCGAAAACACCAGAAACCAGAAAATCTTCAGCAACTAGCCTAAGTCCAAATTCAATCTGTTAAGCATCTGAAACACACTTGAGGTCCTTGGGACCTCAACCAAACATACCAATAAATCCTAAAATACCATACGAACTTAGTTAAGCCCTCAAACCATATAAAATAATGCTAAAATCGCAAATCATCCTCTGATTCAAACTTAAGAACTTTGAAACTTCTGAATTCGACAACCGATGCCGAAACCAACCAAACCGCATCTGATTGACCTTAAATTTTGCAAACAAGTCATATTCAACATTACGGACCTACTCCAACTTCCGAAATTGGAATCCGACCCCGGTATCAAAAAGCCCACTACCGATCAAAATTTTCAAAAATTCGACTTTCGCCATTTCAATCCTAAATGAGCTACAGACCTCCAAAACACAATCCGGACACGCTCCTAAGTCCAAAATCACTCAACAGAGCTAACAGAACCGACGAAACTCTATTCCAGAGTCGTCTTCACACAGTTCCGACTACAGTCAAAATCCTAAGACTTAAGCTCCCGTTTTAGGGACTAAGTGTCCAAAAATACTCTGAAACCCAAAAACAAAACCTCCCGGCAAGTCACATAAGCAGAAAAAGGTACGGGAGAAATAGTAAATAGGGGATCGGGGCTAATACTATCAAAATGACCTGCCGGGTCGTTACAAGTATGCTGCTGGGTTCAACCTCGGTATCTGCACAAGAAGTGCAGAGTGCGGTATGAGTACAACTTGCCCCATATACTCTGTAAGTGCCGAGACTAACCTCGACAAACTAGTGACGAGGCTAAGGCAGGTCGCTAACATTAACATGTACATAATAATAATAACAATAATAATAATAATAATAATAATAATAATAATAATAATAATAATAATAATAATAATAATAATAATAATAATAATAATAATAATAATAATAATAATAATAATAATAATAATAATAATAATAATAATAATAATAATAATAATAATAATAATAATAATAATAATAATAATAATAATAATAATAATAATAATAATAATAATAATAATAATAATAATAATAATAATAATAATAATAATAATAATAATAATAATAATAATAATAATAATAATAATAATAATAATAATAATAATAATAATAATAATAATAATAATAATAATAATAATAATAATAATAATAATAATAATAATAATAATAATAATAATAAGAAGAAGAAGAAGAAGAAGAAGAAGAAGAAGAAGAAGAAGAAGAATATTAATAATAAGAATAGTAATAATAATAATAGTAATAATAATAAGGCAACAAGGTATACAACAATTATGATTTATGTAGGAAACAAATAGGGACAAGTAACAAATATGTATGGAATCAGGGAGGAGATAGGCAATTTAATATGTGAAATATCAAATGTCAAGTAGCAATTATAATACAAAAGTCAAATAAGCATGTAGCAATTAAGACATGAAATCAAGGCATAATAGTAGGCAATGAAAACAAGAGAATCAATTAATATAACAATTAGGTCATGAAACAAGGCAATTAGTTAAATACGTAAAATCATGGAAACAAGCAATTGGATGATGTATAGACACTCGTCACCTCGTCTATACGTCGCTACACATGAAATTCATGAAACACATAGTTCAAGGGTTTTGTTTTCTCAAGTCAAGGTTAACCACGACACTTACCTCACTTCGCAACCAACTCAAGATTCCAATAAACCCTTGCCGCACGAATTGGTGTCTGAATGCCTCGAATCTAGCCACAACCAATTCAATATACTCAATACAAATTATAGGAATCAATTCCGTATAAAATTGCTAATTTTCCGAATTAAAATCTGAAAAGTCAACTAAAAGTTAAGATTGGAGCCCACGTCTCGGAACCCGATAAAACTCACGAAATCCGATCACTTATTCCGAGATGAGTCCAACCATACAAAATTTATCAAATTCCGATATCAAATCGCCCTTCAAATCCTAAATTTCGTTTTTGGAAGATTTTATAAAAATCTCATTTTCTTCCATTAAATTCACTAATTAATTATGTAAATAAGTATGAAATCATGAAATATAATTAATTTTAGGATAAAGAACACTTAACCAGTTCAAACTCGTGAAAAATCCCTTTGAAGTCGCCCAAATCCGAGACTTAAAACTCAAAAATGAGCAAAAACGTTGAACTCCCGAATTTTAAGCAATCTGCCTAGGCAAGTCGCATCTCTCAAATGCGACTTGTCTCATTATTTCCAGGCAAAAGCTGCAGTACCAGTATTTAGTAAGTCAGTCATAACTTTCTGTATAAATATCCAAATAATAAATGATTTACCTTTCTGAAAACTAGACTCAAAGGGCTACAACTTTTATTTTTTGATCATCTCCGAATTCCTTACAGATTGCGAGATATAAGCTTCCAAATTTAGCTCTGTGCAGCAGACATTTCTCGCGATGCACACTGCTGTAGCCAAAAACCAACAGTCAAAAATAGCCTAGAAATGATCCGAAACCACTCAGAAACTCACCTGAGCCTCTCGAAACCCCGTCCGAACATACCATCAAGTCAAAACATATTACGGATCTATTCGAGGTCTCAAATCACACATAATAACGGCGAAACTACAAATCGCGCGTCGATTCAGACTTATGAGTTTATGAAATTTTCAATTCTATAACTCGCGCCGAAATATGTCAAATCAATTCGGAATTGTCCAATTTTTCGCCAAAATGCGCCGAATAGTCCTACGGACTTCCAAATTCAAATCCGAACATATACCTACGTGCGAAAGAACCAAACAAAGCTATTGGAATTCTCAAAATACCATTCCGATGTCGTTTACACGAAAGTTAAATCTCCAGGTCAAACTTTAGAAATTCAAGCTTTATGTCACGACCCAAAATCCGTTAAAGATCGTGATGGAGCCGGACATCACTGTCAGGCAAGCCAACACTAAATAGTTAATTAAATTCTCATTTTTATATTTTTGAAATCGTAAATTTCCTTCAATTAAATAATAAATGATGAACTTCACAGAGTAAATAATAATATTTTCCAATTTCAATACTGAATATCCCATAATCATCCCAGAACCCGGTGTCACAAGTGCATGAGCCTTTTCTAAAAATTTAAAATAAAATACGATAACTGTACGGAATAAAACTTGGACAGGGAAGCAAATACAATACTCTGAAGGAGACTCTGCTGGCTGCGGTGCGTCGTATAGAATGCAGCTCACCTAAGTCCCCGCAATAATCACGCCTCTGCGCCCACAAGGCCCCTAAATATATGTGTACCTGCACAAAAATATGCAGCAAGTGTAGTATGAGTACGTAAATCAACGCGTACCCAGTAAGTATCCTGCCTAACCCCGAAAAAGTAGTGACGAGGGGTCGACTTCGATACTTATTTTGGGCTATAAATGGGGTATCAATGATATAATTAAGTATGGATTATATGAATGGTTGCAAGCTCAATATTTTGAAGTAAGTAAGCAGTTCTTTCATAATTAAGAAATCTCCAAATTTATCTCCCATTATTTAACAATTTAACTCAGGTCGAGGAGGAAATATCATTACTTATAAGTTTCAAGCCAAGCAATACAAGCATGCACAACTCATGTCGAGGTCGTACGGCCCGATCCAACAAATATTTAAACTGTGCATTGCCAAAGGGTCGAATGACGCGAACCATAGATGCATCTATTTACTACCGAGGCGCATGGCCCGATCCACAAATAATAATTATTTTCAAGAAAACACAAGTTTCTCATTTACAGTCAAGTATCCCATACAAACCTTCAAGTAAGTGAATTTAACCTTTTACAATTATTTTATCAATTTCTATCATGGCTAAGTGATTATATTAGCAAGTAAGGGCACAAACATTCCAAGTATAGCATGATACAGATCCTAAATTACCCGGACAATAGCATAATAGTAGCTACGTACGGACTCTCGTCACCTCGTACGTACGTAGCCCCCACAATTAGGTACAAACATTTATTTAATTCACCTATGGGGTTAATTCCCTCTTACAAGGTTAGAAAGGAGACTTACCTCGCTCCGAAGTTCCATAACCGGCTTCCGAGCCCTTCAAACAACTTGAATCGATGCACAACGCTCCAAAACTAGCCAATGATTTTGCAAACCCATTAATATACTCAAATACTCAATATAATCCAATTTATAACAATTTCTAACCCCGATCGAAAAGTCGATAAAAATCACCCCTGGCCTACGTGCCCGGATTCTGAAAATTTTTGAAGATAATCATTACCCATAACTGAACTCAAATATATGATTTATTTCCAATTACATGCCCAAATTCGTGGTCAAAATCCAAAATACCAAATTCTAGGTTTTCTACCAAAAACCCCGCAATTTATACTAATTTTCATGTTCAAATCAACATAAACTCATGTATTTAACTCAAAATTGTGAAGGAAGCACTTACCCTCGCTTTAAAGGAGACACTGCCCAGCCCCGACTTCCGCACCTGCGGCCTCTTCGTCGCATTTGCGATCTCGCAGGTGCGGCCATAACCTCGCACCTGCGCATTCCCTCTGCCTAGCTCGACTCCGCACCTGCGCCTTTCCTTCCGCATCTACGCCTTCGCAGGTGCAAACAACCCTTCGCACCTGCGATCACTGCCCAGCTTCTCCCAAACCGCACCTGCGACCATTTGCTCTCACTTGCGGCCTCGCACTTGTGGCCCTTTTTGCGCAGGTGCGATCACACCAGATATCAGCTGCCTCATCTTTTCTTCCAAGTCCAAACTCGATTTGTTGACCATCCGGAATCCACCCGAGGCCCTCGGGACCTCAACTAATTATATCAACACGTACCAAAACACATTACGAACTTAGTCGAGCCTTCAAATCACATCAAACAACGTCGAATTCATGAATCGCACCCCATTCCAAGCTTAATGAACTTTAAAATTTTCAAACTTCTACATTCGATGTTAAAACCTATCAAATCACGTCTGATTGACCTTAAATTTTGCACACAAGTTACATTTGAAATTACGGACCTACGCTAACTTCCGGAATCAAATTCTGACCCTTATATCAAAAAGTCCACTTTCGGTAAAACTTCTCAAAAACCTTCAAATTTCTAGCTTTAGCCAAATGACTCCAAAATGACCTACGGACCTCCGAATCCACTTCCGGATGCGCTCCCAATACCAGAATCATCATACGGAATTATTCCCAAACTGGTAATCCCAAACAGACATTGATAACATTAAAATACACTTCAACCCAAATTTATGAAATTCTTCCAAAATGCCAACTTCCACAATAGGCACCGAGATGCTCCCGGGTCATCCAAAACCCGATCCGGACATCCGCCCAAGTCTGAATTCATCATACAAACCTGTTGGAACCTTCAAACCCCGATTCCGAGATCGTTTACTTAAAAATCCAACCTTAGTCAATTCTTCCAACTTAAAGCTTCCGAAATGAGAATTTTCTTTCCAAATCAACTCTGAACTTCCGAAAATTAAATTCCGACCACACGTACCAGTCATAATACCTGACGTGAAGTTGCTCATGCACTCAAACTGTTGAATGACGCGCTAGAGCTCAAAACGACCGGTCGGATCATTACACTTTATAAAATCAAACCTTTTATTATGTTTTTTCAAAAACTAACGAAAAATGTGCCTACGCACCTCGGAATAACTTCAAACTTTTTACACAAGTCATAAATATTGTTACGAAGCTGTTCGAACTATCGGAATCTAAATCCGGACCCGGTATCAACAAAAATCCAATTATAGTCAAATTTAAGAATTCTTTAAACCTTTAAATTTCTAGTTTCCGTCAAATGGAGATAATTCGAGCTAGGGACTTCTGAATTCGATTCTGGGCATACGCCCAAGTCCCAAATCATGATACGGATCTACCAGGACCATCGGAACACTTCTCTAGGCCTGTTTGCTTAAAAAGTTGACTGAAGTCAACTCAAATGAGTTTTGAAACACTATTTCACATTTTTATCAAAATTGCACATAAAAGTTTTTCAAAAATATATAAGGACCGTGAACGCAAGTCGAGGAATGTTGAATGGTGCTATTCGAGGTCTCGGAGCACAGAATTAAATGTTAAATATAAAGATGACCTATCGGGTCATCACACAAATTTAGAATAATAATAAATTAAATTTTATGCTTTGTTTATTTATTCTCAATATTAATATTAGCAACAACAACAACATACCTAGTAAAATCCCACTAGTGGGGTCTGGGGAGGGTAGAGTATATGCAGACCTTACCTCTACCCGGAAGGGTAGAAAGACTATTTCTGGGAGACCCTCGGCTTAACAAAAGAGATAATAATATCAAAAAAGAAATGAAATAAAAGATCTGTAACAACAAAAGAAGCCAGAGAAGTAAAAATATCATCTTAAGAGACACCAAATAAGTGAAAGGGAATGCAATAACACAATACTATACAAAACAACAAAATAGTGTGAACACAACATAGAGCGCTAACAGACATAGACAAAACTCTATCAGACTACCCGGTACAAAGAGGAAAAAACTCTCTACTACCCCCTAGCCTACAACCTTAATGCTCGACCTCCACACGTTCCTATCAAAAGCCATGTCCTCGAAAATATGAAGTCGCGCCATGCCCTGCCTGATCACCTCGCCCCAATACTTCTTAGGCCGTCCTCTACCTCTTCTCGTGCCTGCCAAAGCTAACCACTCGCACCTCCTAACCGGGGCATCTATGGTTCTCCTCCGCACGTGCCCGAACCATCTAAGCATCGCTTCCCGCATCTTGTCGTCAACGGGAGCAACACCCACCCTCTTCCGAGTATCTTCATTCCTTATCTTATCCAGTTTATTAAGCCTGCATATCCATCTCAACATCCTCATTTCGGCTAATTTCATCTTTTGGATAGGTGAATTCTTAACTGGCCAACACTCATCCCCATATAACATAGACGACCTAATAAACGCTTTGTAGAACTTACCTTTGAGTTTCGGTGGCACCTTCTTGTCACACAAGACTCCAGACGCTAATCGCCATTTCATCCACCCCACTCCAATACGGTGTATGACATTCCCGTCGATCTTCCCATCTCCCTAGATAATTCACCCTAGGTACTTGAAACTTTCTCTTTTGGGGATGACTTGTGAGTCGAGCCTCACTACCACGTCTGTTTCCCCCGTCACGCCACTGAATTTACACTCTAGATATTCCGTCTTAGTCCTACTCAACTTGAAACCTTTGGACTCCAGGGCCTGTCTCCAAACCTCCAGTCTCTCATTAACACTGCTACGCGTCTCATCAATCAGAACTATATCATCAGAGAACAACATACACCATAGTACCTCCCCTTGAATATGGTGTGTCAGGGCATCCATCGCCAATGCAAATAAGAACGGGCTAAGCGCAGATCCTTGGTATAACCCCTAACAACCGGAAAAAGCTCGGAGTCACCTCCCGCAGTCCTGACCCGAGTCTTAGCTCCATCATACATATCCTTTATCGATCTAATGTTCGCTACCGGCACCCCTTTCACCTCCAGGCATCTCCAAAGAACGTCCCTAGGGACCTTGTCATACACCTTCTCTAGGTCAATAAACACCATGTACAAATCCCTCTTCCTATCCTTGTACTGTTCCACCAACCTCCTGATAAGGTGGATAGCTTCCATAGTAGAATGTCCCGGCATGAACCCGAACTGATTTTTCAGAAATAGACACCACCCTCCTCACCCTCCCTTCCACCACTCTCTCCCAAAATTTCATGGTATGACTTAACAACTTGATTCCCCTATAGTTGTTACAATTCTGGATATCACCTTTGTTCTTGAACAACGGAATCATCATACTACATCTCCACTCATCTAGCATCCTCTTCGTCCTGAAAATAACATTAAACAGTCCAGTCAGCCATTCTAAGCCTGCTCTACCTACATACCTCCAAAATTCTACTGGAATCTCATCTAGTCCAGTCGCTTTGCCCCGACTCATCTTACACACAGCTCCCACTATCTCCTCAACCTTAATACGCCTATAGTATCCAAAGTCTCGGTGACTCTCGGAGTGTCCCAACTCCCCTAGCACGATGTTACCGCTCCCCTCTTCATTCAGAAGTTTATGAAAGTACGTCTGCCATCTATGCTTAATCTGGGACTCTTCCGTCAATACTCTACCTTCCTCGTCTTTGATGCACCTCACTTGATCCAGGTCACGCGCCTTCCTCTCTCTCGCTTTGGCCAGCCGAAATAACTTCTTGTCCCCACCTTTACCCTCCACTTCCTCATACAACCGACCAAACGCAGCAATGTTAGCCTCTATGACTGCTAATTTCGCCTCCTTCCTAGTTTCCTTATACCTTACTCTGTTTGCTCTCCTCTGCTCATCGTTTGTGCTCTCCACTAACGTAAGATACGCCATTTTCTTTGCTTCCACTTTACCTTGGACCACATCATTCCACCACCAGTCGCCTTGGTGCCCCCCCATAGTAGCCCTTCGAGGCCCCTAACACCTCTCTCACCGCCTCCCTTATACAGTCCGTTGTCTCCGTCCACATAGCGCTAGCATCCCCACCACTCTTCCAGGTACCCATAGCCATCAGCCGCCCCTCCAACTCATGCACATTATCCTTAGACAAAGCACCCTACCTGATCCTCGGTTGACCCCGTACAAACCTCTTCTTCCTCTTTATCACGATACCGACGCCCATCACTAGGAGCCTATATTGTGTCGTGAGGTTCTCACTCGGGATCACCTTACAATCCTCGCACAACCCCCTATCACACCTCATGAGAAGGATAATCAATCTGGGTCTTAGCCACCATACTCCGGAAAGTAAACAAATGCTCCTCCCTCTTCGAAAAAATAGAGTTCGCTATCACCAACTCAAAAGCCCTAGCGAAATCCAAGAGAGAAGTACCTCCTCCGTTCCTATTCCTAAAGCCAAAGCCGCCGTGCACCTCGGCATAAACCCCAGCAGACGACCCAATATGATCATTGAAATCCCCTCCTACAAATAACTTCTCCGTTCCGGAATACCCCGTACCACCTCATCCAACCCGTCCCAGAAGCGCCTCTTAACCTCCTCGTCCAAGCCCGGTTGCGGTGAGTACGCGCTAACGAAATTCAGAGTGCTCCCTCCAACTACTAACTTAATCACCATCAATTTATCATTCACCCGCCTAACCTCAACCACTGACTCCCTGAGCTCCCTATCCACCAAAATACCTACTCCGTTCTTGCCCTTCACGCGTCCGGAGTACCACAATTTAAATTTGTCCGCATTCCTCGCCTTCGATCCTGCTCACCCGGTCTCCTGAACACAAGCTATATTGACCTTACTCTTCTGGATAATCTTCGCCAGCTCTATGGACTTACTGTCAATGTCCCTATATTCCACGATCCAATCCTCAAACTATAGGATCCCTTGTTGCCTTTACCCCCTCTGGGCCCTATCCCACCCCCTGACCTATGTCCTACCCCCGCCCCACCACCCACCCACCCCTTCAATATTTATATTAGACCATCCCAAATTTTTAAATGTTTACGTAATTATAATTTTATCCGGTAAGAATTCTATTTTCAAAAGATATGATATTAATGAATATTTCATTTTGAATCTTTGTGTGTGGGACTGTTAGTATTATATCAATCATCTTTCACTCTTTTTCTCTTTTATATTGTTAAATATAAATATTTTTCTGTTATTTATTCTAAGTGTTGATTGTAATTTTTAAATATTATACAAAAAAGCTGATGAAGAAAAAACATTTTTAGTAGAAGATATTTAAAATATAATATGAAAATGTATTATAGTTTCATATAATACAAACTTAATTATGGACTCGAAATTTAATCATCTTGGGAAATGCACAACTAACAAAATTTATATTAAAAAAATACTTGACTTTAGAAAATAAAATCATTGAATTACTCACCGTAACTTAGCTATCCAGTTATTTGGAATCATGATGACAAATGTTTCACAAATTTAGTTGAGTGAGACGAAATCGACTTCTAAAACTAAGAGGAATTGATTGTTAGTATTTTTTTTCTTTTACAAAGTTGTGATATTAAATGGTTTAAATTAAATAAGGAAGCAAATATGTTAAATATAATATGTTAAATTTAGTTGACTTTGAAGTCCTAAATATTAGGAAAATAATTAAATATCTATCTTAAATATTAAGAAAATAATTAAATGACTATTTTATCTAGTGTGAAATCAAATTTTAAAGAGTAAAAAAGGCGAATAACATTTCGCTAATGGCCTTCGTGCTTTTAATATAGTATAGATATAGATATAGATATAGATATAGATAGATAGATAGATACGTGATGAATCTCTTTTAATCCAAATTCTCAAATGGCATAATATTTTTCTAAAAGAGAATCGGATTGGACGGGAAATAAGAAAAGGAAAAGACATTAGCCTAAATTTTGAAAGAAGCTATTCGATAAGAAAGGAAACCTGAATATAGACACCATATAAAAGCATAAAAAACAAAAATAACAACAAACTAAAACAAGAAAAGACTACCAAAACTTACAATATTTGTTTACCCTTAAAATCGGATAACAATTAAATTTATAAGCGATTTTAAGGATATGTGATTTCACTTGGCACAAACTGAGAAATATAAGAATTGAAGTTAGAAATTAACTCTAAAATGAAACAAACCAATGTAACGCGCAACTTTGTCCCTCGAGCTAGGTCGCCCTCGAACCAACTGAGTATATTATTGAAAAGTAAGAACTGAACAACTGAATAAGAGAGCTTAAGAGAGAAGACGTAATATATTGCTTAGTTATGAGTGTCCCCTTACAAAATGACTAGAAACCCCTTTATATAGTAGAGGAGTTCTACATAAGGTACAATTCTAAATACATAAGAAAATCTTCTAATTAGCTAGTCAACCGGTATTGACTTGATATATGCTGAGATCTCCGCCACAATCCTCGTCCGGTCACGGATTCCTCGGCTTTCTATTATTCGACCTAGCAGGCTTCTTTCGATCTCGCTAGATCTCTATCCTTCTCGGTCTCGACCTTAACTGGTCTCGATCTCGATCGATCCCTGAATCACGAGCTAGGCAATATTTATTCATGTAACGATCCAATATAACTCGGGATTGAACCTCGGTCTCGATTAACCATACAAAATAGGGCAAACACGATTTTTACTGTATACAGATAGTCCCCTCATTTTTTGGAGAGTAATGATAATTGACAAGAAACTATTTGAGCCTTCGATCATGATGTAATCGTCGTGACATAAGTAATAGAAGTGGCAGAAACGTCTCGTCGGTACAGTTTCCTAGGTATTTAATGCGCGTCAGTCGACGGTCGGCCACTACCAGTTTTTAATTGTCGTTGTGAAAACGATAAATAGACCCCTTCTTCATTATTTCAGACTTTACTTTCAAATCTTTTTCATTCCAATCTCCATAGTTTTTTGCCTTCTTCAAAGCTTCCTATCTTCAAATCTTTGATTTGTTTTGCTTGTTCTTCCTAAAACACCAAATACTTCAGTCTCCATTCTTCTTTGTTCACAAAAATTAAATGGCAAAAATATCTAAAACCGTTCCGCAGAAAGAGGCTGCTTCCTCATCTCGGCCGACGAGAAACCAATGGTGGAGCCATGCCCTGAAGAACTTATTCCCGGGGGGTGTATCATAGATTCCGACTTTGAGGTCGAGAAACCCTTATCGGTTTGGTCGATGCGAGCCGATATCGATAAACATATGCTCAATACCCAAAAGTTTTCTTGATCTGGTGAAGAAAGATTGCAATTGGGAAAATAAAGAGGTTGTGATACCGGCACCGGAGGAAGCGGTCACTACCCACGTGGAAGGATACCTGAGTGTTTACACTTATCCTTTCATGCTGGGTCCCCTCGATCCGGTCATTGTCAATTTTTGCAAGAAATACCAGGTGACCCTGGGCCAAATTCACCCTTCTTTTTGGAGGATTGTGATACTGCTTCATTTCTTTGTGAGCAAAATCGACGGGCTTCCCTTCACCCTCGACCACCTCATAAGATTATATATCCCTTGACTCTACCGAGGTGGGCTGATAAAGCTTCAATGCCAAGCCACCAAAGTGTTCACCTCGAGTATAGATGAAGACAAAGATCGGGGTTGGATGGGCCGGTTTGTTAGGGTGAAGACCTCAGACCTAATCCCGACAGAGAGTATGCCATTTCCTGAGAAATGGAATATGAAACGTAAGTATGATCCCGTTTTTAGTTTTTGTTGTTTTTACTTCTTCATCTTTTCTTATTAGTGTTTTTCTCGACGCAGCCATTGCTTGGATACCGGGTGTAGTTCCCCATCTCGAGAACTAGGTCAGGAGCCTGGTTTCGACGTCAACATACGCCGAGCGTGCGTGGCGCGATTTGTCAAAGGGCTGGTGGGAGGCTCATAATCACGGTAAGCCTTCTTCTTGGCTTGCCGATTTACCAATCATTAAAGCATTTTTCCTCAAGTATGAGTTTATTTACTTTCTTCTTTTGTAGTTATCGAAAAGGATGTGTCTATAAGACCCTTGTCCGGTGATGAAGAAGCTTTACTGCCTATCTCGAAACCGGCAAAGGAGAATAAGAGGAAAAGGGCCTCGAACTCCGATGGTCAAAAACCCAAGAAGAGAACAACCCATAAACCCAAGGGGAACATAATCCCGCTGACTATGGAGTCAGTTCAAAGGCTAAGGGAAGAAGAAGAAGAAGAAGAAGAAGAAGAAGAAGAAGAAGAAGAAGAAGAAGAGAAAGAATATGATTCCGAGCTGGTGGCCCGTGCGCGAGCTAGCACCGAGATTCAAAGATCTTGGGAACCAGTGGGAGTTGATAGTGCTCCGTCCAGGATCGATGAGGTCTAGGAGGAGACTTCGGCCCAAGTCCCCGAGCTGAGAGGAACCGAACATATTTTATCTCGGGGCGAAGAAACCGTTGAAGAGGCGGTGGATGCCGGTGTAGAAACCGGGCTTGAGGCTCCCCAAGACGGAGGTGGCACCCCAAAAGACCCACTTGGGGATATAGAGATCGGAGATTCCCCCTCGTTTCCTTCTTTTTCCCAGTCGATGATACGTGATGCTCAGGCCGTGGAGACTTGTCACGGGAAGGGAGCCCATGGAGAAGAAGATCCTTTCCATGGTTATTTTGTTGGGGTAGAAGCTGTCACCGGTCTGAGTGACTTGGAGGCTCCGAAGAAGAGCTCGGGTGAGGTGGGAGTTTCTTGTGCTTTCAACGAAGCTCAACAGGCCCTAAATCGGGTAAGTTCATTTTCTCTTTGTTAATTTTCAAACTTGTATTTTTCTTTTCTTGTATAATTCCTTCTTTCTATTTTTCTAGGACTTTGTGCTTCATCACGAGGTATTTCTCCGATACTGAGGGAGCTGAGCCGGTACGAAGCCGAAATCTGAGGGCTTACTGAGGAGAGAGATGCCTTCAAGCTTCTCAGTGAGCAGAGAGAAGAAGAAGCAAAAAGACTTCGGGCTGAGCTAGAAGCAGCTCGGAGAGAACAAGCCGATTTATCCGAGCAGGTAAAAATAATCTTTGAAGTTAATGACACTGACTCGGGCGTGATGGCTAACAGTTCGGTCCCACAGGTCCAGCAAAATCTCGATGTGATCAGGCAGCTTCGTGTTGAAGTGGACACCTTGAAAGCGGAGGCCGAGGAGTGGAAAAAGAACATGGAATGCCTTGCCTCAGAAAAGGAGGCTGCTCGAACTCAACTGGCCTCAATTGAGACCCAACTCCGAAGCTTGAAAGAGAAGGCCTTGGTGCAAGCCAAGAAAATTGAGGAGTTCTAGTCTCGGTTGGGTTCAGCAACTTCCGATCGAGATACACTGGCCACAGAACTTGCAGCGGCCAAATCGGAGGTCGAAATGGCCAAGGCTAATGTTGATGCAATTGTGGCTGTCTACCGGTCCGACGCTGAAGTTGCTCAGGTTCGGACAAAGGAGGTTGTCGAAGCTTCTCAAGCTCGAGCAACCTTGGTTTCCGAGCATGCTAAATGCCAGTCTTGAAGGGAGACTCTCGAGGAGATCCATACTCGTGGCTTCGATCTTACAGCCGATATCGAAAATACTAAGGAGCTCAAAGTTGAAGCCACAATGTTGTCCTTTCCTGATGATGATGATTCTGGGAGTATGAGCGGATCTGAAAGCGGAGAAGGCCTCGAGGGCGAAGATGCTTCTCCCGGAGAAGACTAAGTCCTTTAGGATTAGCATTTTTTGTGTTTCTTTTAAGACCGTTTTGGTCTTTTGTAGAGAAACTTGATCAGGCCATGTTGCCTTTGTAAATGAGTTTTGACGTGTATATATATAAAAACTTTTTCCTTTCTGCCTTATAAATTTATGAAATTGTATTCTACGGTCTGAGGTTTAGACAATTTGATTGAAACCGAACTAGTACAGCCCTTAGACTTTACGATCGAGTGAGTGCTTTCTCGAACTCGAAATAAGGTAACCCTTAGGTTTTTTATTTGAGCGAGGATGGTCTCTCAAACTCAAAGAAAAAACAGCCCTTAGGCTTTTGTATTAGGCCGATATAGCCTTTGTAAAAAGATTGTTTATGGCTTTCTCCCTCTTTCAGCTTGAAAAAGTTTTTTATCATTTGTATTTGTAAAACTTGTAATGCCTTAGCATGCAATAAGGAACTATTCGGGAGTTCGAATAATCTTGTACTCATTAGAGTTTTTGAGGCTTGATATTATCAAAGCCGTTTATAATTTTGCCGGGGGTAACCCTTTTAACCGGTTTATGAGGGAATTCGAAGTCCTATTTTATTACGGAATCTGGACGTCTCCGTACCATGTTAATTCGACCGTAGCCTTTTTAGTTTGGGATTTTCCCCTTGGGCTTATTTTCCCGTTTTACTTAGAGCTTGACCGAAGTGTCAGTCCCCGAGCGAGATGGTCGTGGCCTATAAAAATCGAGGGCTGCCTAAAAGGTCTTATTATCTCGGAGTTTTAATGATTCGATCTAGTTTATTTTTCGGACGGTAGTCCCCGAGCGTGGGGTAATTATCCGAACTCTGGTTATGGTTGGTCCTTAGGCATGTTTTCATAATAGATCGAGAGTATGAAATTGTAAAGTAGAAAAAACTTTCTAAGGCATGAGATATCGGCAAATAAAAATACTTCTCTTTATAAATGATTATACATGCGTACATGTTCTGCGCCAAGGCTCGAGCAAACTACACGGGCACAGTTCGTTTGACCGTTTGGCCCTTACAAATTTTTTCTATCGAGACCCTCCTGCCATGAAGTAATTTCTTCGCATCAAAGTTGATATTCGAGGGCAATGCCCCTAGTATTCGAGGTTGATTGTAAAGAAACCTCAGATACTGTTGAATTGTTCTAAGTTAGCACGATCAATGGTTGCCTCATTAAAAACCTTGCCAGAAACCCCATTTGGAACAAAACCGGTCTAAGGGAAAAAGAATACAACGCGTACTTTCAGATCTAAAGGCTTCATGTCGAAGAATCCATCTTTATTTCTGGTTGAACACCTGCAAGGGTTAGTTTAAAATATAAATGAAAATGGAAGGGGTCGTACCTTAGTGTAGTATCATTTTAGGTGTGATACGGTCCAATTGCTCGGCAGTCGTTCGCCATTCATCGTGTCGAGCTTGTAGGATCCTTTTCCAATGATTTTGAGAACCTGATACGGTCATTCCCAGTTCGGACCCAGTTTCCCTTCATTCGGATTTCGGGTGTTGAGGGTAACTTTTCTTAGCACCAAGTCCCCGATGTTAAAATGTCTAAGATTGGCTCTTCAATTGTAGTACCTTTCGATTCGCTGTTTTTGAGCGGCAAATCGGACGAGAGCGGCTTCATGTCTTTTTTCCAACAATTCTACGCTTGTATTCATGGTCGCGTTATTCGACTCCTCTGTTTCATATCAAAACCTGATGCTAGGTTCTCCGACCTCAACCGGGATCAGAGTTTCGGCGCCATAAACTAACAAGAACGGTGTTGCTCCGGTGCTGGATTTTGATGTTGTGCGGTATGCCCATAGAACCTCGGGTAGTATTTCTCTCCATTTTTCTTTGGCGTCGGTCAATCTTTTCTTAATATTTTAGATGATGGTTTTGTTGTTCGATTCGGCTTATCCGTTCCCGCTGGGATGATAAGGTGTTGATAGGATCCTTTTGATCTTGTGATCCTCGAGAAATTTAGTTACTTTGCTGCCGATGAATTATTTTCCATTATTGTCGCGCATAGTTTTCTCGCGAAAGCGGGCCTCGACATTGTGACAACTCTTTTGGATGGGAGATAGAGTGCTAAAAGAAGAAGAGTCGCCACCTAACAGTTTTTGAGGTGCGTTAGGACACCTATTATGCAGATAACTCTGTTTGACTAGTCAACGCCACCAAAGATCGGGTAAGGGCTAAAGTTACCTCAAAGAGAAGGTGTTAGGCACTCTTCGAGGTCCACAACTGTGGGTCCCGACCGAACATAAGATTATGTAGATTATAATTAGGCGAGATAAACAAAGAGAGTAAGGGTCAAAGAAATTTATTATAATACAATGAGAAATAGGGATTACAAGGATATAACTATGACGGTCTATGTCAGACGGCTAAATGTATAAAGAGGAGGGGGGGCCTAAGTTTTTTAGCCTAAAGGATCACCTCGTGCAACATAAATAATACTTCGTAACTCCCTTGAGGTAGGGAGTTACTCATATTATTCAGAGGGCGCAGACTATCATCTCCTACTACCCGATTACTATGTTAAAGTTGTTTACCTAAGCGCTCTAATTCAATTCTAAGTCGTGCCCTATGCGTGTACTACCCATCCCATACTTATGGTCCAGGAGGCATTGGACCTCTATTAAGGGTGGTTCTAGACTTAACTTAGGCTGCTCAAATGATAAAACTAGGCGACATACAAAACAAATTGGACTTCAAATGAGAGTAGTTAAAGGATCAAGTTAGCCTCCACACTTAGACAACAAATGCACGTAAAATAGTTTCTCACATTGAGCATTGGACAGTTTCAGAATTGAAGCCAATTAGAAATCATTAAGCCCTATAGACATGGTTTCTATGTGACCTTGGATTCAAACGCGCACATATGACATTACTGCTTCTAGTGCCTTAGATGAGGAAGCAGTAAACCATTTGCTGTTAACGCTGGTTTTAGATACCAGTTTTAGAAAGGTGATATTGTCCTACAGACATGATATCTAATAGTGGCATAGTTAAGCAAATGAAAATAGTTCTAGGAACCCAGCCTTGACAGGGGGATAAACAATATTAAGAGAATGACAATATCCTATAGGCAAGATCTCTAACAATTGAGAATCGAACCTTGATTTTATAACACTTTACCTCTATGAACAGGTTATCTAGGCGGAGCAATAACAGCATCTAACTGATTAGTCAAGATCCTATAGGCATGATTTCTAGGTGAAAATAAAACATAAGCTAGTGATATCCTATAGGCAGGGTATCTAATGAATATGCTATAATCATACAAATCGAAAGAAAGTTTAGTGGCATTTATTTCTTGTATGTTGTCTAGTAGCACATAGCAGTAAATAAATAGAGGTTTACACCCGTGCTTTGATGGTAGACAAGTTATGTGAGTGTGTAAGTTTTCTAAAGGCATGATTTCTACCAGTGGAAGTTAAATGACATATACAGCAAGTCGGATAACAAGTAAATCGCATGAATCCTATGGGCATGTTTTCTACCCTTGCATGCAAATATCAGAGTATACATGTTCCCCAGTTTCACTATCACCCCAATTGTTCATTATAGAGTTATTACAGACCCAATGATAAATGTAATTACAAAAATTTATACAAGCAATGACAGTAGGACACAACGGGCCCAAAAGGAAATACCGAGCATTGCCTGGGCCTTCAACAACTCTTACATAGCATACCTAGATTCCCAACAGGGAACTATATTCATTAGCACAACCCAGAAGCCATAGGAGAACTCAAGCCAAACCAAACAGCCATAGATTGACCAATATTACCCAGACATTGAATCACTTAAACCAACCAGTTTACATATTCAGTAGACAGTAGGAAGAAAGAGTTGAGTGTCAGAGATAGCTCAGGTCTCAGTAGTAAAATGAGTGGCTAAAAGACCCCAAATCCTAGTGTGTCAGAGTTGACAAGGGTCTCAAATGGACCCCGAGCAGTGCTCACACTAGGGAGGTCAGTAGTAAGAGTCTTGGTGGCCTTGTCTTTCAGCCGGCCAAGAATGATAAGTTCAGAATAGCACAAGTAACAAATGTGAGGTAGTGGACGGTGGTGAAGGGACAGAAGTTGAGGAAATAACTTATAGTTTAGAAAGAAGACATAGAAAAGTTGAGAACACAGAACAGTTAATCAAAAAGGTCAAGAAGATTTAGAAGCAGGTGCACCACTTAGCAAAAATAACACATTGGCAGAAAGCACATTGGGAGTTGGAGGAGAATCAAGTTCCCTAAGATTACAAGATCAATCAGATTATCATACTAAGGTGCATATTATCAAACAAGTCTAAGTGGGGCACTAACTTAAAAGGTTTAAAGATTAAAGGTCCAAATTATGCTAAGGATTCATCACAATATCATAAGACAGCCATGTTAACTTATATCATGAAGCAGAAAAGTATCAAACATGGTATGGAAACACAAACTAAGATAAACATTCTAAAGGTTTCAAACAGGTACTAAGGATATAGGATTAAGCTAAACAGAGACATGTTGTGAGACACATCAACAGGGGAGCAAATCATGTTGATAGAAAAGGTCTTAACATAGAATAGAACATATTACATGTGCAATTCTGTCATTACAGAGATTCAGAACAGAGTGGGAAACCAAGCTCATGTCAAATAGCAAACGTAGTCATTCAGGTATTGACATAGTAGACTAATGCACTTAAGTGGGTTCAAATTAATCAAATTAGGCATAAACATGTCTCAGAACTGGCAGCATTAGGTAAAATTAAATACTAAAGAGGTTTAAAACAAATGCAAAACTAATCAAAGTTGCACACAAAAGTAGCCCCAAAATACATTAATCCATGAATTTCAGAGGTAAGAATGTGCGAATCATAAACACATAAGAACGAAATTGCAAAGCCAAGTGACTTACCAGTTAAACGGACAATAAGAAAGAACAAATTCCATAATGTTTCTGAGTATCAACAAAGAATAAGAACCCAGAATCTCAATGCGTCAAAGTTCCCAAGGGCTTCAAAGGAACCCCGGGTAGTGCTCGCACCAAGAAAAGGTTAGAAAGTCAAATCCCGGTGGCCTTGGCTTTCAGCCGGCCAAGAATCAAGGTATAGAACAAGAGAATGAGAGAGCAATAAAGTGATAGCTCCAATTTTAGTGAAAATCTAGCGATTCAGGTCCCTCCTAAAGGGGAATGGGGAGGGGTTTATATAGTTGTAGAAATCCGATAAATAAACAAGACAATACTATAAACTTAACATAAATAAGAAAATAATATCAAGCAGAATCAGTAAAAGTCAAATTAGGGAAAAATTAGGTAAACCCTAGTTGATAGAAATCGGAGATTGGCCGGAGATCTTGGCTAATCGAACCCGTATAGCCTCGCCATGATGCATATGGACGAGATATCGTCTAGATTTTGAAGGGTAAAGCTAATCTCCCTTGATTCGGAGGTTTACACTTGACGAAATAGAGCAAGTACTTATGTAACACCACGGAGAAATACCCGGTAACGAAGGAACACTGATATGGTAAGTAAATAATGGGGGAATCCCATTATCAGTGGGATTAGGAGAGGGAATTAAGGGGAGGCGGCTAGGGTTCTTCAGAAGAGTGAAGGGGAGATTGAGCGTTTAGGGGCGGTTGGTTGGTAGAATTGGGCTAGGGTTTTGGGTAAGGGGTAATATAAAGGAACGGGTAGGTTAATTATGGGCCGTTGATCATTTAAGATCAACGACCAAGATCAAACGGGGAAGAGGGGCGGGTTATTAAGCGGGTCGCGACCGGGTTGGGTACAAGGGTCGCCTAGTTTGGGCTTGGGGTTTATTGGGCTAAGGTGCTGGGCCAATTTAGTCTGAAACATTGGTTTAAATATGGGCTACTATTTAAATATGGAAATTTATTAAAAATAATTTATAAAAATAATTAATAAATAAATCAAATACTACTTATACACTAAAATAATTATAAATAATAATTTAGTGTTATAAAAATATAAAAATACTATTTTGATACAAATAACATAAATAAAAGCAATTATGGATGAGTATAGGCTATTACTGCAAAATTATACAAATAGCTTACAAAATGCTAATGTAATTATATATAATGAAGTAAAAATATCTGAAACATGTATTATAGGTGCAAAATAATAATTTTATGTAACTAGGTCATCACAAAATAATTTGAAGGACTAATAAATAATTATTCAAGTAATTTAAGTACAGGGAAATTATTTTAAAAGCTCTAAAAATTATGAAAAATTATAAAAACTGCTCGTATAGATTCGTAAGATAAATAATGATGCAAAAAATGATGTTTTGAAAGTATATATATTATTTGAGAAAATATGAGGGCAAAACTGGGTATCAACAGCTGCACCTCTTTACCCGAGAATGATGAAAGAGTTGTCGGATAAAGAAAATGATGACCAATTTTGGCCGAATTGAGTGAGGAATGATGTGATTTAAAATATTGGTGGCCGAACCCTGGTTCCTGAGTTGCCTACATATCCCTGGTGTTACGGGAATCAGGCCGTGTGTAGTTCTGGATCCAACAGTGAGCGAAACCGATGGAGTTGCTATAGGAATGGTCGTATGTTTCGGAAAGGGTTCTTTTGGGTAGGATAGTATCGGATGAATTTATGCGGAGTCATGAATGTGAATTCGAAAAGTTACGAATGTATCACCGAGCAAATATCTGAACGATCATAAAGTAAAAGGCGGGTAATTGATGGTGTCGGTTATGTTTGAAACAATTACAGGATGTGAACATTATGAACGGAAACCGGAGCAAAGATTGCTCCTGTTTGAAGAACGGTTACTTCCTGGGTTACCTGCAAAACTTAAAACACGGCGCATGCGAATATATATGGGTTATTACGACAATTTAAACGTGATGAAAATTCCCTTTGGACCATGAAGGTTGTCTTTGGATGGTGAGGATGACGTCCTCAGACCATGATGTCCTGGGCCATGAAGCGTGTGATAAGGGATTCGTAGGCCATAAAATGGTGTCCTCGGTCTATGAGGATGGCACCTCTGGACTATGACGCCTTTGAATAATGGTGTACAATTTTGAGAGATCTTTAGGCCATGGAATGGTGTCTCCCGGCTATGAGTATGATACCTTCGGACTATGACGCCTTTGGACAAAATGGCGATATTTCAGCCTATGAAATGCAAAGATATGATGCTTGGTCATATGCAAGGTCGAGAAAAGACAAGGCTTAGTCTTGTGTGAGATGAGGGCAGCGCTTAGCCCTATATGAACAAAGAGATAGCGTAGTGGAGATAGTATTTAATCTTATGCAAGGAAAAGGCAATGCTTAGTCTCGTGCGGGGAAAGGCAATACTTGGCCTTATGAAATTAGGGAGGCAATGTTTATCCTCATACAATTAGAGAGGCAATGTTTAGCCTCATGCAAAGAGGAGACAGTGCTTAGTCTCATGCAGGGAAAGGCAATGCTTAGCCTTATGCAAAGAGAAGACAATGCTTAGCCTCATGCAGGGAAAGGTAGTGCTTAGTCTCATGCAATTAGGGAGGCAATGCTTAGCCTTATGCAATTAGGGAGGCAGTGCTTAGCCTCATGCAAGAAATGGAGACAATGCTTAGTCTCATGCAGAGAAAGGCAGTGCTTAGCCTTATGCAATTACGGAGGCAATGCTTAACCTCATGCAAGAAATGGAGACAATGCGTAGTCTCATTCAAAGAAAGGTAGTGCTTAGCCTTATGCAATTACGGAGGCAATGCTTAGCCTCATGCAAAAAATGAAGATAATGCTTAGTCTCATTCAAAGAAAGGCAGTGCTTAGCCTTATGCAATTACGGAGGCAATGATTAGTCTCATACAATAAATGGAGACAATGCTTAGTCTCATGCAGAGAAAGGCAGTACTTATCCTTATGTAATTACGGAGGCAATGCTTAGCCTCATGCAAGAAATGGAGACAATGCTTAGTATCATGCAGAGAAAGGCAGTGCTTAGGCTTATGCAATTACGGAGGTAGTGCTTAACCTCATGCAAGAGATGGAGACAATGCTTAGTTTCATTCAAATAAAGGCAGTGCTTAGCCTTATGCAATTACGGAGGCAATACTTAGTCTCATGCAAGAAATGGAGACAATGCTTAGTCTCATGCAGAGAAAGGCAGTGCTTAGCCTTACACAAAAAAAGCAATGATCTACTGCGAGAGAGTAAAGTATTTCTTAGCTTAATGTGTTTGCGTTTAGCAACTTGTCGCCATGGAGGTAGTGATTTTGCTGTGCGTATGTATTTGTGAATATTACTGTTGTGTCTATCGTACTTGCATTCAAAGGAAAATTGTGAGTTTTGTGGGGGACGGTTGGTTCGTGCTCTTGATTCCTTGCTTCGCCTTTACTCCTATCTCGAGATCCTGTTTGAGTTACCCTGGGTAACGTCTAGCTGTCATAGAAACAAAGTTTTCGAAAATATACGCATGCATTTGACAAATTATTTGCGAAAATATAATTATTTGAAATGTAGTATGTGATATCAAATAATTTAGATGAACCGGCGATTGTGACACATTTCTGAGACATTGCAACATCCTTAACTTAGAATTTTGAGGGCTCCCCTCAAACTTCTGCCACAGTTTAAATGCAATACTTTGGCTATTTTGTATATGATGAAGTTGGCTGGACTTGCTTTAGAATTTTGAGGGTCCTCCTCAAAATTCTGCCTCAGTTTCTGATCATGGAAAAGTAAAGATATGTAAACAATCCTAAACATAATATCTCTTGACTGCATCCGAGTTGATAGGTTTTGGCCAAATCTTTCCGTCCATTTATGCAAGTATGAGTGCTCCTCCTGTTAATACTCGATGAACCATGTAGGGACCTTTCCAGTTGGGTGAGAACTTCCCCTTTGGCTTCGTCCTGATGTCGGAAGATCTGATTTAGCACTAACTGTCCCGGTGTGAATTGTCTTGGTCTAACCTTTTTGTTGAAAGCTCTTGCCATTCTATTCTAGTAGATTTGACCGTGACATACCGCATTCATTCTTTTTCCATCGATGAGAGCTAGTTGTTCATATCGGCTTTGTACCCATTCTGCGTCGTTGAGCTCAGCTTCTTATATGATTCTTAGAAAAGGGATTTCTACTTCGGCAGGGATAACCGCTTCCGTACCGTAGACCAGAAGGTAAGGAGTTTCCCTAGTTGATGTGTGAACTGTGGTATGATACCCGACCAGAGCAAAGGGCAGTTTCTCGTGCCATTATTTGTAATTGTCTACCATTTTCCTTAGTATTTTCTTGATGTTTTTGTTGGCGGCTTCTATAGCTCCATTCATTTGCGGCATGTATGTTGTGCAGTTCTTATGCTTGATCTTGAAAGTTTCACACATGGCCTTTATTAAATCACTGTTGAGATTAGCGGCGTTATCGGTGATGATTGACTCTGGTACTCCAAACCGACAAACAATGCGATGCCGAACAAAATCTGCGACGACCTTCTTAGTTACAACTTTGTAAGATATGGTCTCAACCCATTTTGTGAAATAGTCTATGGCCACTAGAATAAATCTATGCTCATTTGAAGCCGCGGGTTCGATCGGACCGATGACGTTCATGCCCCAAGCGGAGAAAGGCCAGGGTGCACTTGTTGCATTGAGTTCATTGGGTGGAACTCGTATCATATCCGCGTGTATCTGGCATTGGTGATACTTTTGGACATACTTGATGCAGTCTGTTTCCATGGTCATACAGAAATACCCTGCTCTTAGTATTTTCTTGGCTAAGACAAAACTATTCATGTGCGGCCCGCAAGTTCCGACATGTATTTCCTCGAGAAATCTGGATGCTTCATTGGCATCGACACACCGTAGTAACCCCAGGTCAGGAGTCCTTCTGTACAAAATTCCTCCGCTTTGAAAGAAGTGGTTGGCTAACCTTAAGAGTGTGCGTTTCTGAGTATTATTTGCGTGCTCCAGGTACTCTCCTTTTTCCAAGTATTCTGTGATGTCATGGAACCATGGATTTCCATCACTTCCTTCTTCAACATGAGCACAATAAATTGGCTGCTTATGAATTCCTATTGAGATAAGATAGATGAAATTCTTGTCTGGGTGTTGTATCATGGAAGATAAAGTGGTCAATGCATCTACGAACTCATTTTAAATCCTCGGAATATGTTTAAACTCTATCTTCGTGAACCTCTTGATTATCTCTTGTACACAGTACATATATGGTAATATTTTGGTGTTCTTGGTAGCCCATTCTCCTAAACCCTTATGCACCAAAAGATCAAAATCTTCAATCACCAGCAACTCCTGAACATTCATGTCAATGGCCAACCTGAGTCCCAAGATGAAAGCCTCATATTCTGCCATATTGTTGGTATATGGAAACCTGAGTTTTGCAGATACTGGATAGTGTTGGCCAGTTTCTGATACTAAGACAACTCCAATACCCACTCCTTTGAAGTTTGTAGCTCCGTCGAAGAACATTCTCCAACCATCATATGCTTCGGTGATATCTTCTCCTACGAATGACACCTTTTCATCAGGAAAATACGTTTTCAATGGTTTGTATTCTCCGTCCACAGGATTTTCTGCCAAATGATCTGCCAATGCTTGCCCTTTTTACCGCCTTCTGAGTTACATAGATGATTTCGAATTCACTCAGCAATATCTACCATTTTGCTAACTTTTCCGTAGGCATGGGTTTCTGGAAGATGTATTTCAGCGGATCCATCCTTGATATGAGATATGTGGTGTATGCACAGAAATAATGCCTCAACTTTTGAGCTATCCATGTTAAAGCGCAGCAGGTGCACTCCAGCAAAGAGTACCAGGCTTCGTAAGGTGTGAATTTCTTGCTCAAATAATATATTGCCTGCTCTTTTCTTCTAGTTTCATCATGTTGTCACAAAACACAACCAAAAACTCCATCCAGTATAGACAAATAAAGCAGCAGTGGTCTTTCTGACATTCTTCAGTCTAGCTTGTTGCGGCATCTTTCTTCAGCATTTTGAAGATCGGCTCACAGATCACAGTTGATTGTGCTATGAAATGGCTGATGTAGTTGAGACGCCCTAAGAAGCTCATCATATCTTTCTTATTCTTCGGTGGTGGCAATTCCTGGATAGCTTTGATCTTTGACGGGTCCAATTCAATCCCTCGATGACTGACGATGAATCCTAGCAATTTTCCGGCAGGGACTCCGAAGGCACACTTTGCAGTATTCAGTTTCAGATTGTACCTTCGAAGCCGATCAAAGAATTTTCTCAAATCTGCTATATGATTTTTTCTTCTTCTGGATTTGATGATGATGTCATCCACGTAAACCTCTATTTCCTTGTGTATCATATCGTGGAAAATGGTTGTCATGGCTCTCATGTAAGTGGCTCCAGCATTTTTCAAACCAAACGGCATCATTTTATAGCAGTATATTCCCCATGGTGTGATAAAGACTATCTATTCGGCATCCTCTTCATTCATCCAGATCTGATGATACCCCGCGAAGCAATTCACAAAGGACTGGAGTTCATGCTTGGCACAGTTGTCAATCAGTATGTGTATATTGGGCAATGGAAAATCATCTTTGGGACTCGCCCTGTTTAAATCTCGGTAGTCAACACACTTTGACTTTCCCATCTTTCTTCGGAACCGGCACAATGTTGGCCAACCAACTCAGATATTCAACCACTCTGAGAATCTTGTCTTTGATTTGCTTGGTGACCTCCTCTTTTATCTTCAAACTCATATCCGGCTTAAATTTTCTGAGCTTTTGTTTTGCCGGTGGACACATAGGATTGATAGGTAGCTTGTGAGCCATTATGGATGTGCTCAAACCAGTCATATCATCGTAGAACCATGCAAAGATATCTACATACTCTTTTAGGAATCGGACATACTCTTCCTTCTCTGATGGTGATAGGTGAATGCTTATTTGTGTTTCCTTGACCATTTCAAAGTCCCCCAAGTTAACTGTCTCAGTCTCGTCCAAATTAGACTTAGGCTTGTTTTTAAAGTTTTTCACTTCTCTGACAATTTCCTCAGGTATTATATCGTCTTCCAGATCCTCTGAATCATTATCCTTATGTCGCATTGCCTCATTACATGTCACAGTCATAGGTTCATCGGGATAGGTAATAATAATGTTGTAGAGAAAAAAAATATAAAGAATAATAATAAATACTAAAAATAGCAATGCATTAATAAAATTTGAAAAACGTCAACAAGTACGGTTCGATGACTCGAGCAATTATTTCAAAACAAAATACGTTCAAAACAAAATACTGAAAATGTCTTAGATGCTCAAAAGATTGCTTTAAAATAATTGATGCTAATTGCCAGGCTACCCAGGAACTCGACGGGCCCGGGATGGTGCAGCGGTCCAATTCTTGAGAGCAGCTCCTTTTTCAACGGTCTGAATGGTAAGGTATTCCTCCTCCTCCTCCTCAACTATCGCACTGCAATCCATGTCTTCATCATCCAGAAACAGCTTCTGTATGCCAGCTAAGGCTTCATCTTCCTCAGACTCCCATATCATGCCAGCTTGATGAAATGTCTGGTGCAAATGTAGTACCGGTTGTTCTAGTGGATAATAAGGACTGCGCCATGGTGGCGACCAATCCTGGCACTCTTGCCAAGTATATTCGTACCCAAGTCCGAAAGTTGTACCATGATGCTTCGACTGTACCGGTTTGGTGATCCCTTGGAGGTTCTTGCCGAGACCCTTGCCAGGTTCATACCCTGTCCATAGCAGTATGCTTTCTATCTTATTGCTCCACCATTTGTCCTTTTCAATTGCGTTGACGCGCTCAATATGATGGTATGTTTCTCCACCTAACTTCTTCCTATTCTCGATGACCGGAACAGTCTGATTGGTATAAATCGGATTACTTCTGTCTCCGTGGATGATCACCTCCTGGTGGTTCCATTCAAACTTCACGGACTAATACATAGTAGAGACCACTGCCCCAGCGGCATGTATCGAGGGTCATCCCAATAATAGATTGTAGGTAGCAAATATATCCAGCACTTGAAACTCAACATCAAACCAGGTTGGGCCAATCTGTAGGCTGAGGTTGATTTCATCGATTGTGGCTCTTTGAGATCCATCAAACGCCTTTACATTCATGCTTCCTGCTCGTATCTCGTGCATGCCTTTACCGAATCTCTTCAGAGTGGTCAGTGGACCTATATTAAGACTCTAACCCCCATCTATCAGGACCATGGCGATGAATTTATCTTCAAATTGCACTGTGATATGTAGTGCCTTGTTGTGACTTAGTCCTTCTGGTGGTAGCTCGCCTTCATGAAAGGTGATTTTATGGCTTTCCAGTACCTGCCTGACCATATTGGCCATTTTCCCACTAGTGATATTGGTGGGTACATAGGCTTCACTCAGCACCTTTATCAGGGCATTCCTGTGTGTCTCAGAGTTTTGTAGCAGTGACAAGATAGATATCTGAGCGGGAGTTTTATTCAAATGGTAAACTACAGAGTATTCTCTCGCTTGCACTTTTCTCCAAAGGTCGTCAGGGCCAGTTTCAATGACAGGCGGCTTAGATGCAGCTTCCTTTCTTGTTCCTCCCAAGTGCTCAGGGGTATAAACCCTACCAGTTCTGGTCATGCCTTGTATTGTACCTGTTTCTTCCATTTTTGCTTTTTCTTTCCTTCTCGCTTCCGCAACATAATCCCATGGTATAGCATCAGACTTGTAAAATGGCGTGGGTGCTACCATCACAGTGAAGGGTGTGGTTACCTCAACTTCAAATGGTGTTGGTGTGGTTACCTCGACTTCAAGCGGTGCTTGGGTTTGTACCACAATAGGCGTGAGGGTGATTGGAGATGTTTTAGGATCATCCCCCTCCCGAATGAGTCCAATTGACCCTTCTAGATCCTATTCATCATCGGTCTCTATCACATTCACTTCTTCACCTCTGTGATCCGAAAGAGGATTGTTACAAACATTGGGTGCGGCTTATTTTGCCTGTATGACCTTGATGTCGATCAATGTCTGAATCTTGTCCTTCAGAGTGCGACACTCATTAATGGTATGACCCTTCATGCCTGAGTGATAGGCACATGTTTTGTTTGGGTTAATCCACTGAGAAGAGTTTTCCATAGAAACGGCGAGAATGAGAGTGACATAACCAGCAACCTTCAATCTCTCATACAGTTGGTCTATGGGTTCAGCGATTGGAGTGTATTGTCTAGGTAGTCTGTGGTCGAAGTTTGGCCTTGGTTTTTGGTAATTTTGGCGGGCGAGTAGTGGTGAGTGATAATATGCGGATTGGGTGTTATAGGCGTGGTAGGTGGTGGCAAGTTGTTGGTATCTGGGGAGTAAGGGCTGGTATGTGGGTGGAGGTGTTTGGTATGTGAGAAGAGACTTAGGACCCTGGACCACCATTACAACACCCACTTCTTTCTTCTTAGAGATACCTCCTTATTGTAAAGCTTTATTTGTGGCCTGTAGTGCTTCGAAAAATGTCACCATTCCACTCTTAATTCCTTCTTCTATTCTTTCTCCCAGCTTGATGATGTAAGAGAATTTATGGTTTTCAATAACCATCAGCCTTTCATAGTACTGTGGGTCTTGATCTATGACGAAGAACTTATTCATTTGTTCTTCTTCAAGCGCTGGCCTTACCATTGCAGCTTTATATCTCCACCGAGTAGCATACTCGCAGAAAGTTTTTGTTGGTTTCTTCTTAAGATTTTGAATGTAGAAAACATCTGGTACATTTTCTGTGTTGAACCTGAATCTATCCATGAAATCTGACGCCATGCTCACCCAATTAACCCACTTCTTCGGGTTTTGACTGATGTACCAAGACAAAGCATATCCTGTGAGACTTCTCACGAACAACTTCATATGGATTTGTTCATCTTTGCCCACTCCTACAAGTTTGCCACAATATGTCCTTAGATGTACCTTCGGATCATCAGTTCCATCGAACATTTCGAACTTGGGAGGTTTGTAACCCTCCGGCAGTTCCACATCTGGTTGAATGCGCAAGTCCTCATAATTCAAGCCTTCAATGCCCTTACCACCTTCGACGCTCTGAACATTGCCAGTGAGCTTCTTGAGTTCTTCCGCCATGTTCTTGATGAGCAGGTCCTTCTCGATTGATTCCGATATATATAGGGTTTGTTGTAGGGTGTAGGTTAAAGTTTCCACATATATGGGATTGCTTTGGTGAACTCCAGGAATCTAGGCATAAGGATGGTCAGTGGTTGAGTTTTAGGGATCAAGAGTAGGTTGTGGCGCATTTTGGGGAGCGTGATAAGTGGTGGTTTACGGGTATTGAGTCAGATGATGGTGGTGTTGTTGAGGAGTAGGTACTGGTAGAGGGTTGTGATTCTGAGGAGCTGTGATGTATTGATGTGGTGCAGGAAGATTCGGCAGTGGAATTTGGTTCTACGTGTTTTGGGGTGGTGCCGGGTTTTGGTCATTTGGATTTTGTTGGTTGATATCAGGGACGTTTAGGGTGAAGGAAAGATTTGCCAAGTTTCGGTCCTGCTCAAGTTCTCCTTATAGCTCCAGGATTTTCTGTTCTCGGCGTAAGACCAATTCGTTCTGTGCCGGAATACTTCGGCCATCTGAAGTTTCAACGTTTTCTGCTATAGTAGCATTGTCTTTTCTGATATCGCTCAAATCATCCATTTTTCCTTTCCCTTTGCTTCTGCCTTTAAGATCACTTAGTGGAGGAGGAGGTGGAGGACCTCTGGATCTAGTATGATATGCAGATAATGCCAGTATGCACGAACCAACCTTTGGAAATTGGAATAATCAAAAGAAAGAAAATAAGTTAAAACATAAAAAGCATAAGAAAGAAAGACAAAGAAAGAAGTTAGTTCGTGAAATATATGCGAGAATGTAATAAAGCAAGTAAGGGAGTAGGGATGGGAGAGGCATGATATAGTAGTCATAGCAAATAATGGGGAAGGGATGTGCATGTTAAAACAAATTTAAACAAATAAAGGTGGAGATGGGAAAGGGTGTGCATGTTATAACAAAGAAAATAATCCACATAAGCCAAGTTCATTATGGTAAGGGCCTAAGTATGGTCAACAACAGAGTCGCCATGCTGTCGCGCCCCGTTTTCTCGTGAAAGCGGGCCTCGACGTTGTGACAACTCTTTTGGATGGGAGATAGAGTTATAAAAGAAGAAGAGACGCCACCTAACGGTTTTTGAGGTGCGTTAGGGTACCTATTATGTAGATAACTCTGTTTGACTAGTCCACACCACCAAAGATCAGGTAAGGGCTCAAGTTACCTCAAAGAGAAGGTGTTAGGCACTCTTCGAGGTCCACAGCTGTGGGTCCCAGCCAAAGTTAAGATTATGTGGATTATAATTAGGCAAGATAAACAAAGAAAGTAAGGGTCAAAGAAATTTATTATAATACAATGAGAAATAAGGATTACAAGGATATAACTATGATGGTCTATATCAGACGGCTAAATGTATAAAGAAGAGGGGGGTCCTAAGTTTTTTAGCCTAAAGGATCACCCCGTGCAACATAAATAATACTTCCCAACTCCCTTGAGGTAAAGAGTTACTCATATTATTCAGCGGGCACAGACTATCATCTCCTGCTACCCGATTACTATGTTAAAGTTATTTACCTAAGTGCTCTAATTCAATTCTAGATCGTGGCTATGCGTGCACTACACGTCCCATACCTATGGTCTAGGAGGCATTGGACCTCTATTTAGGGTGGTTCTAGACTTAACTTAGGTTGCTCAATGAAGTTAGGCGGCAAATTATGGTACCATATCATCGCCCCCTTTGATAAAGTTTCTCCGAATTTCTTCAGTAGTACAGACTCAATCTCATCGTCCTCTAAATCTTTCCCCTTTATTGCGCATATGTAATAAGTGACATGCTCGTTGGGGTCGGTAGTTCCATTATACTTGGGAATTTCTGGCGTGTGGAATTTCTTTGGAATGGGCTTAGGAGTCGCGTTCGGGGGGAAGGGCTTTTGTACGAACTTCTTTGAATCCAAACCCTTCAAAATCGGTGGTGCCCCCGAAATTTGATCAACTCGGGAGTTATATATTTCCATTTTTTTGTCATTCGTTTCAATCTTCTTCTCCCTCGATTCAACTCGCTTTGTCAGCTCCTCGAACATTTTCAAGATAGTGGGGTCGGTCCATGACTCATTCACATTTGACCTCTCTGGCACTGGTTCGGCCTGTGAACAACTTCCTGTGATGGCTCGGGTTCGACCCTACTCAGTGCGTGGTTCTAATTTTGAAGTTGTGCTATTGCAACTTGTTGAGCCTGCAACATTTCGAATATTATTCGAAGGCTGATTTCGCCTTCGTCGTTGTCCTGTGCATTCTGACCAGCTGATCGAACGTCTCTACGGATGCTATTTTCGGGGTTGACGCCCAGATTTGCATTCATGGCAACATGGGAACTAACGTCGATAGGGTCTGCAACTGGTACTCCCTCGAGTTCAACTGAAGGCACTTCGTTTCCTGGGGCGGTTACGTTGTCATTTTCACCATGAAAACCAAGACCATTGTCGATGTGTGTGGGTACTGCTTGAGAGTTCGACATGCTGATCCTGCAATAAAAAATGCTTACAAGAACAAGTGTAAAGCAGTGTGTGTTATGAAAATTAGCACCACGCAATCACTATTATCTTTAGCCCCATGGTGGGCGCCAAACTGTTTACCCTTAAAATCGGATAACAATTAAATTTGTAAGTGATTTTAAGGATAAGTGATTTCACTTGGCACACACTGAGAAATATAAGAATTGAAGTTAGAAATTAACTGTAAAATAAAACAAACCAATGTAACGCGCACCTTTGGCCCTCGAGCTAGTCGCCCTCGAACCAAGTGAGTATATTATTGAAAAGTAAGAACTGAACAACTGAATAAGAGAGCTTAAGAGAGAAAACATAATATATTACTTTGTTATGAGTGTTCCCGTACAAAATGATTGGAATCCCCTTTATATAGTAGAGGAGTTCTATATATTGTACAATTCTAAATACAGAAGGAAATCTTCTGATTGGCTAATCAACCGGTATTGACTTGATATATGCCGAGATCTCCGCCACAATCCTCGCCCGGTCACGGATTCTCGGCTTTCTGTTATTTGACCTAGCAGGCTTCTTTCGATCTCGCTGGATCCCTATCCTTCTCGGTCTCGACCTTAGCTGGTCTCGATCTCGATCGATCCCTGAATCATGAGCTAGGCAATATTTATTCATGTAATGATCCAATATAACTCGAGATTGAACCTCGGTCTACCACCCCGGTCTCGATTAACCATACAAAATCGAGCAAGCACGATTTTGACCGTATACAATTATTCTAAAGGACGACAAAGAAAAGCTTAATGAATTCACCTGCTAAGGAGCAATTCATATCAAAGAAAAGCTTAATGAATTCACCTGCTAAGGAGCAATTCATATCTCGTCAAGCAAAGTACAAGAGATTAACAAGTCTTTTTATATTATTTATTAAAAATAATATAGAAGGAATTATAATTAAGATTATATAATATAAATAATGAAAGAATTTATGTAAGGAAAATCTTGTGTATATATAGTTCAAATACAAAGAAAATTTTATTAAAAATAAATACTCTTAAATCGAAAAGGAGTTCAAGTGTTCGTTCACCTAATATATTTTTGTAAAAAATTAATATGTCAAAATTTTATTAATTAAAAAAACCCTCCTAAACCTAAAGGACTATAAAGTGGTCGAAACCTATTGTGAACTGAAAAAGTGTAGGAATTTTAGAATGGTAAGGAATTGAAAAGTCAAAGTCCAAAAATTAGAAAAATAATAAAATGACTATTTTAAAATATAAGAAAAAATATCAAATGACCATTTTGTCCAGTATAAAGTCTATCTTAAAAGGGTAAAAAAGGCGAACGACATTTGCTAAGGAACTCCGTGCTTTTAGTATAGTGTAGATATACATAGATAGATAGATATTATTATTTTAAACGTAATTCACTCTTATATATTCAATAGAAAAGCTAAGTAATTGTCCTATACAAACACTTAGTGATGCTTATGGAAGTATTACTAAATCTTGGAGCCTAACACTATGTTTGGATTATTGTTACCTATCGTTTTATAATGTATTGTATCGTTTTATGGTTACAACGTTTGAATAGATTGTATTGTTTGTTATTGTTAAATAATATTTTTATTGTTTGGTTTGACTGTATTGTACAGTACTGTAACTGATAAGTTCATTAAAATACCCGCAATTATTTTAAATAATATTTATCAAAAATTACACATAAAAATAATTTAAGAAAATCTTTTTCTACTAGTTTATCATTAATTACGTAGCTAGAAAACAAGAGCAAAAATCTGGAAAAAAAAGGTTAACTAATATTAGCAACACCAACAAAAAAAATGATAAAAAGAGACAAAGAATCGAACGGAGACTTGAATAAATAAAGAACGGGGGCCCAACCAACTCTAGAAAAGATGGAAGAAGACAAAGTAGGTCAATGTTGGAGATTTGGAGTTAAAATTTTAAAAAAATGATAAAATAGAATTATGGAGTAATAAGTAAGAGCATAATTAGAAAAGAAAATAGGAAACGATCCTACTACACCAAATCGGTTGTTTCATAAAATGGGGTTTTTAGTTGTTCTGGAACAACTACTCAGACTATATGCCNCAAGATAAGAAAGGATAAAGGATGGTCTACGATCAGGGAATGCCTTTTTTGTTAAAGAGAATTGGCCGTAGAGAGAGCGCCTATCTCTCATAAGAGAAGGAGAGCCACTTTTTTTGATAGTATATTAATGAGTAGGACTGAAATTCCAAGCGCTCCTAGCTCAGAAACCACACACAGACAAAGACATGGAGGCCCATAAAACTCATAAATAATAGACTAAGAAATATACGTGACATACACTTCCTGTGTGAAGTTTTCATCTTAATGAATCAAAGCAGTTTGTAAAATGCTACTTTTCTTTCTGCAACAAGTAAGACTACTTTTTCTTATCATACACCCTTATGAATGAATGAATCTCAAAAATTAGACTCCTAAACTAGTCCCCCTCCTCTCTTTCTTCAAAGACAGAGGTACACATCACAGGAAAAAAGCCAAAAACAGAAAGAGAAAGAAGTAAGTCAAAAAATAGGAAATACTGCTAGATGGCTAGCAGATTAGCAGCAAAGTACGCTTTTACTTCCTTTTGGCACAACAAAACAAGGTAGTAATACGGGAGAAAGTGGTCCAGTAATCTTCTCCAGCAGGGTGGCCATAGTGAGATAGAGTGGTGAAACTGGGTTCCGAATAAAAACAGAGCGAGCAGGGAAGGCAAAAGCTATGACATTGGAATCCGCTTCAAGGTAAGCCCCACTTCACTGAATTGGAGAATTCCAGAACACGTATCAGAGAGTGCTCCAATGGCAGATGGATTTCACAATACGATACAATCAACTTTAAATAAACAATCGAAACAAACATTGTTTTGGAATAACAATACAATATGATACAATGGGTAACAACCATCCAAACAAGTTGTAAGAGTTTTTTGGTGACACCTATGGGCTATGAGATATGATGGATGAAATTGAAATATGAAAAGAATACTTTACTAGCCCTAGAGCTGTTAAAACGGGCCAGCCCAGCTCATGCCTCGTGGGCTTTTAAATATGGTGGGCTAAGACGGGTTGCCAGCTATATGAATGTGCCCTAAAATGGCCAGTCCAACCCAACCCTAAGAGGGTCGCGAGCTAGGGCGGGCCGGCCCTTCAAATACTTTTTAGAAAAAGAATTTCTTTAAATCCTTAAATATTTTTTCGTAACGTAGTCGATTAATCATATATGAACAACTTTTGTTTGCTTAGAGCGTACAAAAAGTTTGATATTTGACGAGGAATCTCGTAATTGAAATTCAAATTCTCTATATCTCTAGCTCTTCTTTTTTAAAGTTACATGAATATTTTCTTAATACTTTTCTTTCATTTTTCTCAGATTCAGAGATTGCTTCAATAAGTTTATATGCTGAGGTTTTTTAATTTAGGATTAACATCATTTGCTAATTTCATCATTATAGTCCATAAAAGTTTTAAAATTCCTGAAATTTGCTAGTGGTCAATTTTTTTGTGTGTATTTAAAATTGATCTTTTTCTATACTGAATAGTAGTTTAAATATTAATAATATACTAAAGTAATCCAAACTGATCATTGGCCGCTTAAAATAATATTTTTTTTGAAAAAAATAATATTATTGGCCACCTAAAACTTTTTGGGTTCGTTATTAATTAAGCAAAAGAAAAAGTAATTTTGTCATATTACATGCATGTCAAAAATCTAAATTTTAGTTGATATGGAAGGGTAAATGAGCAATCTAGGGTTAGGGGAATGGGGGTTATAGTTAATAATTTTTTTAGTTTTTACTTTATTTAAATATTAAATATTTAATAGTTAATTAATTTGAATTTAATTAATTTTTGCCCCCGGGCTGGCCCAGGCCCAGCCTCGGTCAAGCCTCAAGGGCCAGCAGGCTGACTTGTGCCGGGTTTATAAGTCTCAGTTTTAAATAGGCTCAAAAATCCTAGCCCAACCCTACCCAATTAGCAGGCTGAGTTGGGCTGGCCTCACGGACCAAGCTCATTTTGACGGTTTTAACTAGCACTATTGTCCTTTCGTTTAAAACTAAATCTATGATATTAAAAAGAAACTAGTATGACTAATGTTAACAACTTAACATCCAAAATGAAGATTTAATTTTAATTTCTCACTAACCTTGATTAGAACTATGTTATCTTACGTCATCAACTGCTTGATAGGCTATTAACTACTTAATTATTTGATTTCACACCACAATTTGAAGGAAAGATCAAGTTTTAAAATATCACCAACCTTAGAATCATTACACTTGTTATAACTAGATCAAGTTCTTGATAAGTTTTCAAGGATTTGAAAAGGCATTTTTAAGTATTCAATTTATTTTCTTGGGATATCATTTTCAAGGAGTGGCAGTTAAGGATCATCAGGAGATTATATACATTATTATTTAGAGGGTTAAATGGTTTTCAGAATATGAAAGTCATATCTGTCAACAACTGTTTGCTTTCCAATTAAGTTCCAACCCCATTGGTACCTCCAATCATAGCGAGCCATGTATATTTTTATTCTCAAAATACCAACATTACCATGACAAGATCCTTAGATGTTGGAATGGGGCTTTCTATTAAAAATAAACTTTCTCCAGAAATGGTTTTAAAAAGTCAACACAATCAAAATAATGCAAGATGTCCTGATTTTCCAAGGTTAAGTTACTGCGTGTGTGTGTGTTCGGGGGGGGGGGGGGGGAGGGGAATTAAGGGCAGTGCAAAATTACCTCAATTTGGGTACCTGATTTTAGAGTGTGGACCTAAGTCATTGGTTCAAGTCACTCTTAGTAAAGTAGGAATTCTAAATATAAATTATTTCTAAATAAGAAAAAGTGATATTTTTTTAGATTTATTAAAAATAAAAGAGTGTCACATAAATTAGGACGAAGAGAGTAACTAAAGAAGTTGTTATTATGGCAATCTAAACTGAAGAAGTTTGTCTATTAAAGAAGCTAAGGCACCCTTTTAGCCTCTGCAGCCTACAATGCCTTAATTCACATCAATCTGTATCTTAACCATCAGGAAAGCAGTCTACTAAACACAAAAATATATGTCACGTTTTGATGGATACTGTAATCATATTGCCAACCATTATAAAGAAAATAAAACCAATTGAAGCTCGATCAAGAAACACTAAAAGGACCATGCAATACATCCCCTGCAATCACTAGCTACAACCAATGAAATTTTGATTGATTATACATAAAAGTCTATTAGGCGCAGGATTTCATTCCCCTAGTGCTTTCTGTCCTTCTGAGGGGTGAAAGCGAGATTGAATGCTCTACGTTGAGTGTAAGGGTAAGGTCGATATAGTCTTGGCAATTCATCTACCTTGTTTGTGATGAATTATCTGCACTGGCTTCAGTTAGCCGTGAAGTACGCTGATACCCCGGTTGTCTATAAATCGTCATATTCATAAAAAAAGCCGCTTGAAGCCCCACCCCCTTTTCTATATAGTTGTATAACCGTAACAAGTTTTCTCTAATTAGTACCGTACCAAGACCTTTCTTACGAGAAAAGAAAAAACCCGCAGCTTCCCTCATGCTTCTACTGGAAATTAAGATCATACATTGATTGACTATAAGCAGGAATGTGACTACAACCTGAATAAGATAAGAAGAAAATAGCCGCCAATGATGGAAGAATGATCAATGTCACGACCCAATTTTCACTATAGGCCGTGATGGCGCCCAACGTCATCGTTAGACAAGCCAAAGGTGAACTATCCATTTAATTACTCACTTTATTACTTTCAAAATCATTGAATTTTATATAATAGAGAAAACCAAGTATAAAAAAAAGCATGGTGATATAAGGAATAAAATAAAATATGAGAGTGAAGCACTAGTATCAATAAACAAAACTATGAACATCTAACAGAAATTTTCAAAATCTAGTGTCACAATTGCACAAGCAATCTAGTAGAATATATAAAATCTCATACAACTACTGCTTGAAGTAAAATAGATAGAAATAATAAGTACAACAAGAGGAGGCTTCAGGTGCTGCAGAACAGAGTATGGGAAGCAGCTCACAATTAGGCCTCCGAATACGCGCCTGGACGGACACCAGATGTACCTGCCTCCGTACCTGCACAATTTATGCAGGAGTATAGCGTGAGTACGTAAAATAATGCATACCCAGTAAATATCTAGTCTAACCTTGAAGAAGTAGTGATGAGGGGTCGACATCGACACTTACTATAGGTCAATAAATAAAGTGCCAGAATATAGGCAGGAAATACAACAGTTATAATGGAATAAAAAGCATTAAATAAGTGATTTTTAAAACCCATAAACATCACATGCCAATTTCAATAAATATACGCCATCAAGTATTTATTAATTCTCAAGTTATGAAAAAAATATCAAGTACAATCGGACTCCTAGTGACATCACGCACGAGTTATGCTGAGGTCGTATGGTCCGATCCATAATAATCGTGTACATACACTACCGAGGTCGTATAGCTCGATCCATGGATGCATCTCATTAAATACAATTATTTGCGAGGCATTCGGCCCAATCCACAAGAATAGAAAAACTCTTCGGACTACGGAACATACGTTTACAACACCAAGATAAGCACGTAACAGAACATAAATGTCTATCAATAATTAAATATCCTGTCAATGCAAAGTAACGAAGTTCGGTCTAACAAAATCTGTAATCAAGTTTTACTTATTAATACAAGTAATTAAACTAACAAGTTGGGTTCAAATAATACAAGTATTGCATAATAAAATCTTATGTCTACCCGAACATAACATGAATTTAGCTGCGTACGGACCCTCGTCACTTCATGCGTACGTAGCACCCACAATTATTAACAAATAACAATTTAAACACCTATGGGGTTAATTTTCTCTTACAAGGTTAGGCAAGAGACTTACCTCGGGTTAATTCCCTCTTACAAGGTTAGACAAGAGATTTACCTCGTTTTCAAGCCCTCTTCCCGGTCCTCAAATCGATAACGAGCAATCCGGAACTGGCCAAAGGTCATGTAAACTAATCAATATGTGCTCAAAAGTTTATAATTTAACTATTAGGGTAATTACCCAACCCAATTTAAAAAATTTCTAAAAGTCACCTCCGGACCCACGTGCCCGAATTTCGAAAATTTTATAAATAAACGTTACACATAACCTTACAAACTCAAATATATAATTTCTACTCAAATCCATAATCATTTTCGTGGTCTAATCCCATTTTCACCAAAACCTAAGTTTTTCAACAAAATCCTATAATTTTCACAATTTACATGTTAAAATCTACCCATAGTATTAAACTCACATTAAGTAGAAATCACTTACCTTAAAATGTTAGGTGAAAAATCCCTCTCCAAGAGCTCCAATATCGGCCAACCCAAAGTGAAATGAGAGAAAAGAAGCCTAAGTCCCGATTTAAAACATGTTTTTGCCCAGTGGCCCCTTCTTCGCGATCGATAGGCCTCTCACGATCGCGAAGGCAAAAATATGCCATCGCCCAAAAACACTCTTCGCGAATGCGAAATGGCCATCGTGAACGCGAAGGTCAACCGGACCAACTCTTCGCGAATGCGGTCAGCCAATCACGAATGCGAAGAGTAATGACCTAGCTTCACAGGCCCAGCTCCCTCCTTCTACGCGAACGCGATACCACCATCGCGAACGCGACAACTACTAGTCTCTAGCCTTCGCCAATGCGACTGACGTATCGCGAACGTGAAGCACTAAATGCCCCAGCTCCAATTCCTTCATCGCAAACGCGAGACCTTCTCCGCGTTCGCGAAGAAGGAAACCAAAACAACAAATTGCAGAAATTTGAACTTAGCTCCGGTGGTCCGAAACTTACCCGAGCCACCTGGGACTCCGTCCAACTGTACCTATAAGTTCATAAATATAATACGAACTCGCTCGAAGCCTTGGGACACATAAAACAACATCGAAACTAAGAATCGCACCCAAAAACCAAATTAATCAACTTATGAACTTCAAACTTCTTCAACTAGCTCCGAATGCGATGAACCATACTTACACAACTGGGAATAACGTCAAATTTTGCGTACAAGACATAAATCACCATAAGAACCTATTCCCAGGCTCAGAATCGCAAACGGACATCGATATCACCAAAGTCTACTTCAAACCAAATTTAAGAAACTTTAAAACCTTCAAGGTGCCAACTTTCAATATTAAGCGTCGAAATGCTCCCGATCACCCAAAACTAGATCCGAACACATGCCTAAGTCCAAAATCATCATACGAACCTATTGGAGCCATCAAATCACGGTTCTGAAGTTGTTTACTAAAAATGTTGACTCAAGTAAAACTTGGCCACCTTAAGCCATTATTAAGGAACTAAGTGTTATTTCAACCCGAACCCTTCCAAAACCAAACCAACCTTCCCAGCAAGTCATAAAACAAGTAAAAGCACATACGGCGAGTCTTAAATAGGGAAACGGGGATCTAGAAAGTAAAACAACTGGTTGGGTCGTTACAATCAAACTGGAAAATAATAGGATCATCACTTTATTAAGGAGAAGATTATCTTAATATAACATTCTGTAGCCAATTTGTTTTATCAAAAATAAAACAAAAGAGCTACCTGGAGCTGACAACTAAACATTTTTTCTCCAATGACAGAGAAACTGGTTTGTTCTTCTAACATCCATTGGAGAAAAGTCTAACCTTTATTTAATAATTAAAGCTTGCGTATGTTGATCCTACGAGTGTACAACTCAGATGCCCCTTAAAGTGAATCTTGGGGTAATCTAGAATAATACATTACAATAAATAAACCAGTGAACTATTGAATCTGAATGAGTTTCTCTAATCCTTGGGAGCCACAACTGTTATTTCAGAATTTATTAATCCACTTTTCAATTCCTTTGAAAGGTCTAAAATTTCTTTAAATACAGGATTCTCTTTCAGCTATTAAAGTAGAAACCACAAACAAGGAAAAAAGTAAAGAAAAACACAGTTGACAAAATGGGTATCTGCATATCCAGTGAATCTTTTGAGATTCATGCTATTAATTATGGCCATGCAAATTTGGTTCACTATGAAGACAACAACAACAATGGATACCAACAAATTGGTTCAGTTTATTCTCAACAAGGATGCAAAGGACTCAATCAAGATTCTGCTATTCTCTATCAGGTTTGTGATCAATTTCTCTGAGTTTTATCATTTAAGTATAGGTTTTGTATAGGGTGTCTAAAAATGGAAACTTTCTTTTTCTGGAAGGGGTATGGTGTAGAAAATGGAGTTTTCAGTGGAGTTTTTGATGGGCATGGAGAGAATGGACAGATAGTGAGCAAGTTAGTTATGAATAAGTTGCCATCTTTGCTTCTGAAACATATACTTTCTCTCCCAAAGATCACTTCTCCAAAACAAAATGTGAAAGAAGTTGATGAATCGGCGAAGAACAAGAATTTTAACAAGTGGAAAGAGGCTTTTCTGAGTTCCTTTAAGGTGGTGGATAAAGAAATTAAATGTCTTGAGAAATTGGATTGTTCTTGCAGTGGAACAACTGCTGTAGTTGCTATAAGACAGGTAATGAGAAACTCTTCTATGATCATTCAGAAATCTGAACTTGGTCCGGATTAAGGAAATTTTGTTGTTCTTATATGTTAACAGGATGATGACTTGATTATAGCTAATCTTGGCGATTCTCGAGCTGTATTAGGAAGAAAGACAGATGAAGGAACAATTGAGGCTGTTCAATTAACTACTGATTTGAAGCCTAGCCTGCCTTGTAAGACTCTCGACATGATTGATGATACTAAAGTCACAGTTCAGTTCCAAATTGACCTACTAATGCCTAGATCATAAACTGTTTGATGCATGCAGCTGAAGCAGAAAGAATAAGGAATTGTGGTGGAAGAGTGCTTGCACTGGAAAAAGAGGCACATATACAGAGAGTATGGTTACCCAATGAAGATGCTCCTGGACTCGCCATGTCTAGAGCTTTTGGAGATTTCATGCTCAAAAACTATGGTATTATCTCCAGGCCTGATGTCACCTATCACCATCTTTCTTCCAATGATCAGTTCCTTTTTCTAGCAACTGATGGGGTAAGCCGATTCTGACTATGTAGTTTCTGTTTGGTTTCTCGTCTTTTAAGTAGTCACCATTTCTCTGTTTCTATAAAAATTGACATATCCTGTTTTCATTGTAACATTAGGTATGGGATGTGCTTAGTAATGACCAAGCCGTTTCCATAGTGTGTTCAACAAATGATGGACCAGCAGCCGCGAAAGCAGTGGTAGAGGCTTCAATAGATGCATGGAAGCAGAAATTTCCTAACACCAAGAGAGATGATTGCACTGCAATCTGCCTATACTTGCAACAACGTGCATCACTGCAAAATAGTACTTGAACTATGGCCAAATACAAGCTTTTCACTTATCCAGACTGCAAAAGCCACAGCTATACAGAAGTTCACTGTACTTGAGCTACTATAATTTTGGGTTCTGTTGTTGAAATATAGCAATATGGTTAAGAACAATCAACCAGATTTTCAATATCAATATTTTGGAGTCCAATGTAGGAAGACTTCAAAGATATATGGCTACAATCTCTAGTGAGTTGTAAGTTGCGAGTGTGTGCATAGACATATTTGATAAGACCCGTTTCCAGGTTGAGAAATAAATAAGGATAAAGAGGAACCAACAACAGAATTGAGCATTGTTCATCATATTATTACTTGGTTATCAACAATACCCAAGTGTCTCAGGCACCAGGCAACACTTACAACCATGATTTCACAAGTTTCATGCAAAAGAATTTGCAGACAAAATCAATCCTTAATGCTAGCAAGCAACGACTTCTTTCCATTCTTCTAAGAAATTTCGAAATATTAATTTGACTTGGAACAATTTCGGGCCACAGCAAAGATATGTATTTACTCTGAATAAGAATGAACAAAATGAAAGGGAACAGTTCCACGGGATCTAGGAGTTCATAAGTGAAATTCAACTTGAAACGCCATACAAGGCTTTATCAAAAATCAAGTTGACTCATTTCAGTCCCCTAGTCTAAGCTGATCGTCATATGCCACTCGCATTGAGTTTTATACATCTTTCAGATCGCCTCATTCCACCATATCATATGAGCTATTTTCAGAAGGTATTAAGCCAACGGATCCCTTGATTCCCTTCCTTCATCAATTCCTTCAAATATATCATCATACGTGATGGGCACCCTTATTCTGTCATGAACAGATGCACGTTTGGCTCCACTATTTGACTGCTCAACAGGAACTTGTTGCAGCAAAACATCTTTAGAATTGGTTGTAGTTTTGTCTCCCACAGTGGTGTGGCTAGATCTCTCAAAAGAAGCTTCATTATTTGGAAGCGGTTCTTGCTTGAGCTTAGCCTGCTTAAATTGCTTCTGCAATTATTTTTGAAATGAGGCTCTTAATGAACACTGGTATATAGATACATAATAGGAGAAGTGACCAGCAGATTGACGGTGTAAATTATATATGCAATTGTTTACAAATACAGCATGCTATCATTGAAAGATCATTAGAATTACGAGAAATAGCAAAAACTGAGAAGTGTTTTTGATAGGTAAGATAAATATAGTCCTTGCAACAAGAATAACCATGGCTATCCAAGGGCTGGAGGCTTTACCCAACAACTGTGCATTTTAATTTCAAGGAAGTAATACTAGAGCACAACAGAAATAATCACTTAACATTCAAACAATTTACTTAAATTACTAACATGACCAAATATGCAGTTTGAAAATTAGAGCATTACAGTAGTGCAACGAGCAGAGATACATTGGTAATTTCATAATATTTGACGTGAACTAAATAATATAGAGTGGAGTCAAACAATATATAAAGCTATATCTCATCTTAACTTACCAAATAAGAAAGTAAACCTTACAAACACCTCCATGTATCCTTTATTAAAGGTTCTTTCCTTTTTTTGATTGGTATTAAAGGCTATTTCTTTTCTTTCTTTCTTTTTTTGGAGAAGGAAAGGTTATTTCTTTTTTTCAAGGTTACGGGTTACCTGCTTTATTTTTTCTTTTATTTGAGAGTAGGTAGAACAAAATCTTCAGCATAGACGAAAATATTCATGTTTACTGCACCTGATGATGGAAGTCATGATCTTTCCAGGTTGGGCCACAAAATTGCCACATGCACAGGGAATAACTATGAACAAGATAAACGCTAAAGAATTATAACCCACCTCAAACTCCTGCCCTTTCTTCATTATCTCTTTGTATGCATTTGGATCTCGCACTTTAAGGATGCTCCATAATATCCCACCGCCTGTTCGGAAACGCCTGCCATCAGCAGTCTTCTGGCCACCACAATTCTGAATTGCATCCACCTGTAAATTTTACTGCAGCATCATCAACTGACTCACAATTGTAACTTAGAACTTATAATTTATGAGAAAATTATAGCTTTTCTCTTTAATTGTGCACTAGATATGCAGGAAAAGGGGCATGACGACCGAAAACATGTACGTATAACTCATTGGCCAGAGAACAATAGACGTTAACACATACATGCAATCCTTCATTAACAAAAGGTCTAGGTCCTTTTTTTGGGGGGGGACAGGCAAATATCATATTCATAAGCAAATAGGCTCCGGAGCAAAATTATAATTTCCAATCATAAAACTCAGAAGCTATGCCTTTGCCAAAATCCAAAACTTAGTTCTATTCTGGCCTAACTTGTTCACTTATCAAAAAAACTATGCAAAAAACATACTCACCAGACCCTCACATGCAACAGCCATATGCCAGCAATTCGCTGCTAGTTAAGTACAACCAAACATGTCCAATTGACGATTGAACATTCAATAGAATAATTTACCCTCTCCCGTTTGGCCATAGGTATTTTTCACTTTTTCAAAAATATTTTGAAAACATTGTTTGGTTATAAAAAGTGACCAGTTTTGGGAAGTTTTTGAGAATGAATTTTTCAAGTTCCAAAAAGTGGTTTAGACTATTTTTCAAGTTTTTGAAGTTTTCTACTCACAAAACTTCATCTTCTTTATGAGTAAAATCCATGCCCAAACACAATTTCAACTTCCAAAAATCATTTTTCGTTTCATCTTAAAAAACTATTTTTTTTCAAGTTTCAACAAATCTATGTCCAAACGCTATAATGAAAAATACAGCTTTAACTAGAGAATTAAAAATTTGAACGATGATATTTTACACTTTTGCAGGATATTCACAGAAAAGAGCCTCCGAATCATTCCAATATGAGAAATTAAGGGTGTCACACACCAGCAAAACGTGTATGAGGCCTTTCCTTTGATAGACATATGGACTGTGGCTCTCAATAATCAGTTCCTCCCTACCCAACTTCTCCTGTTTCTCTTACTTCTACCCTTGTCAATTGACCTCCTTACCCATCCTCTCCTGTGTCTCTTACTTCTGCCCTTGCCAACCCTCCTTTATCTTTCATAAATTCACTCATAGAAATTTGCCATTTCTCCACTTTTTTCATTTTTACTATGGTCTAGCATGTTGTACCGATATCAATAGCAAAAGCTCATCAAATTGCACCCAAGGTTTAAGTCTGGATTTCTTGTATATGCCTAAGCAGTTGCCCTCGCTTTGAACTCAAATTTCTGTTCGGTGACTGTGATTTTGTGTTGGAGAATCCACTGCTTAGTCTGTTTTCATAATTTTAGCCTTTGCTTTGATCTTTTCTTTTTTTCCTTTTCCGTTTTCTGTTTAATCTTTTTTTAACCTTGGAAGAGAGATAAATATATATAGACTAATGAAGGAGTGAAAAAGAGGATAGAAAAATTAGAAATGAGCTAAAAACCAATAGATTATCAAGGGGGCCTCTCTCTGCTTATGACCATGTAAAGACTACAAACGAAACGATGATGATGGTGCCCGGTGAAGGGATGACGAACTTAAAAAAAAAAAAGAATTTAGAGTGGAAAAATAAGCAGGGATAAAGATGTACAAAGAGATTTACTGATATCTTTCATAGAAAGGGGCTGAAAGTGTAGTCCCTGAAACTTTTAAACAAGAGAGAAAATAGGAAAGAAATGGTGAACTGGTAGGGGGGAAAGAGAGAGTAAGCAAGCACTAGGGTGATCCATAACTCCAGATGGCTAGCAAAGGGATGGCCTCACACTTATTTGCTGGTATATATTTCACATGATATAAGATTTCTCTTCCAAGATATTCTGATGCAAACTCTTGTTTGAGAAAGATATCCCACTGCAAACTCCCTTCAACTTCTGTTTAATGAGTGATTTTTTATATTTTTGTAGTATACAAATCAGGGAAAACATCTTCCACATACTCCAACAAACCCAAAGGTAGACAATCTCTCTCCAATGCTCTTATTTATAGTTATTACTGTGACAAAAAACGATGAATCCTGTCTATAAGTACACTAAACCAGAGACCTAGACAAAACAATGGGTTTCCAGAAAGTTCATTCAATATAAATAAGAAAGCATCCACTCGATCAGAGACTTCATCTCCATAATTAATACCCCCATACAGCACTACTTTGATCATCTCCTTGTGAGTGTTCGTTAACTTCAGAAAAATTAAAGCAATTCCCACACAACTGATGCTCTAGCAATTTTCTAACCAAGCCACCAAGGAACTCTTTCTGTCAAAATCCAATCAAAATAAAAAGGAGAGGCAGCAAGCAAAAGGTTCTAACTGACTTGGGAGGCAACCAATTAATGACCACATTTTGTCAAATCAACACACAGTCAATTTCATCACTGAAGCTCAGAGCTCTTATTTTTGCGGAGTCGTTTAGCACATTGGGACAAATAGGAATAACTAGTAAATTCAACATTTGGAAAGCGCCTACATCTAATCCTTAAGCCGTCATCCCCCTTCCTCGTTGACCATTTTGCTATCATCCAACTCACTTTCTACACTCCTCCACCACCTCTCTAACTCCGACAAGAGAAAAAAAGGAGGGAAAAGCGAAAGAGGAAGAAGATGCAAATTTTCTGCATATTGCATTGCCATGTGCATACCATAGGGTAGAACAGCAAACAGGCAAACCATTAGAATCAACCTAAATAGAACACCACAAAGTAGTTTAGCCAGAAGCTATCTTGGAAGAGAGGTCCATGGTACTGAAAGCAGTGAAAATGGCTTCAACAGGAGGCATCTGCGAGTGTAGGACAACAACATTGAGCATCAGAAACTACAAAAAGCAGTAGACCTTGAATAAATTGTGTTAGAAAGTCAGGCCCATCTCTCACCTCTTAGCAACACTGAGTAATTCTTTCTCACCCGAGATCAAGGGGTAGATAAATTCTAGAATGCCCAATCTCTGGTAGCTTAAGAAATAAATAAAAGATCATCTTTATGAGTACTGAGATGGTGGTCATAAGCTTCAGCGAACATGAAGGGAAGGTAAGTAGTTGTGAGGTGATTCATCAACCATATTAGACCTTACCAACTCAATAAATCCAACTTCGAGGTCTGTGTGACAATAAAAATTAAATTGACTTCTTTAGTATTTTTTGGGGGGGGTTGGGCAGATTGGTGAAGTTATGCTCACGCTAATTGTCTAAATTCAAAATTAAACTAATGGGTTAAACCACAATCAGATATGACACAACAAAAGTCGACATTTAAGAAAACAAGCATATAGAACAAAAAGCATACCTCTTTGACAAGATCACTCAAAGCAGATACTCCAAGGCAACCAACCGCAGTCCATATGAGATAAGATTTCCGCTCTCTCAAGCGTTTACAGACATCCAATACAAATCTGAAGACAAAAATTCAAAGAGAAAGTCAAAGCCTGCTACATTTCGACAACAAATAATAAAGATGCTAATTCTTGTAAAGACTAGTATATACAAAATGAAGCAACAACTTTGACCAAAAAGTTAACCTTTGACACAACTTATATATGGCTAGATTAGAAAAGAAACTAAATCCATGCATCAGTCATATGGTATCCAACTTAAAAGACAATAATCTTCCCTTCATCAACCGAAATCAAGCTCAATAATGCTTTCTGTATGGAAATAAACATAATATGCATATGGTGATAAGCAACGCAAAGCTTCTTTTTCACCCTTATTAAGGTATAATGAGTATGGTTAGTGTAACAAACCTGTTAATATCTGTGACCTTTGGACCCGAAGAACCTCTCTTACGCTTGTTCTTCCTCTTGTTTTTCTTGCGTCTCTGATTTTTATTGCCTGAAACGGGATTAGTCGAACTAGCACATGCATCACCACTTTCCTCTAATCCAGTCTTAGAAATCCTCTCAACCAATTCTCCTTCCTCAATATCATTCATTTTAACATCATCATCCTCGAAGCTCTCCTCTTCATCAGAGAAATCTAAAATGCTATCCTCTAGCTCCATCAAATTATAAAGCCTGCAGGAGATTTAAAGAAATTTTATCCCTCTACAATGCCAAAAGAGGATGTTACATGCATAAGGGAAGTGAAGTATGTTGCAATGTAGTGGGACTAATATGTGATAGAGGTATATCAAAACAAGCAACAGAAGGCAAGGCAGAAAGTATTCGCTTGGTATTAATTTATTATAGCAATCCATACAACACTCCAAAATACTTAAACATGTAAAAAGAATTAGTTGATAACCTGTATAGCAACCAAGGATAACCACCTAGAAAATTATGAGACGTGATTAAATAATCAATCATTTAACCGCCATAGGAAAGCTCAATTTGTTCCACTTTAATTCTGAAAGAGTACTCTGTTTCAGCAGCACTGTTTTACATGGTTACACCAGCTTTTTAAGTAAGAAGCTTAATCTGTGGCTCCCTGCTCTTGCACCCAGATAAGATCCAAACTATGCTGCATGGACCCAAGACTAGTATTTCTAGTTTTTGTTCAGACAACTCATATAAATTTTACTTATTCAGATCAATTTGTTAATTATACTAATTACAAGTATGCTTTGGACCTCCCTAAAGTCTTCCAACTATCTATCCAACTTAGAATTTCTTATTTCTCAGAATAAAAACAATTAGATTGAAATCTGAGAGAAATTTTTGTGATAACACTAGATTTTTATGGGACTAGTGTTTCTACATTTTTGGTAGTTTCTACTGAGGGATCTGAATGAAGTATCCAAAACCTATGTTATTCCTGTTTGACAAAGATCTGTCAAGAGTTGAGACAGATTGGAGTCAATAAACATAAATTGTAAGCATGATAAGCCATTTCGAGCTGAAGCTTTAGCAAATTATTTATTCACCACCCTCTCTAGTTCTATTTTCCTCAGCTATCTATAGTCCTAACCGGAAATTAGCAAGAATGGACTATGGAGAATTGGAGATAACTGGTGAGTTATATTTTTATCCTCAATGTGCAACTTAAACAGTTCAGAGCAGTCCTATTTTCATTTTCTTCCTCTCCATTCTAAAAATTCCTTCTCTACCAATTTTATTTTATTTTTCTTTCTTTACAGTCCGATTTCAAAATCAATCAATAAACTATTCATCGATCCCAAACTAGTTGGACTTAGCTACATGAATCCTTTATAACTACTAGACTCCAAAACAAGTGTTCCTCTTGCAAATAAACACTCAGAATTAATTATTATTTTTTAAAGAGAAGAAAATAAAACAGAATGAACTATCGAATAGTAATGAATACTCAAGTCTCCCATAACTTGCTCAAAGCTTCAAAATATTCTCCGGAAGAGATACGCTCCAAAGAAAAATCATGCAATGAACGATATACACATTAAAAATTAAAATCAAACGAAGGCGCACAAGTAGTAATTATCTATTTTTCATTCAATTTATGACAAAAACAAACACAAATGAAATTCATCTATTGGTTTGACTGTTATCAAGTTGGAATGAGCTCACAAACAGAGAGAAAAACAATTACTTAGTCATTTGATTTATCAAATCATGCTTCCAAATTATAAACCCTAGATAAACTGCAGATGGTACAAATACATTATACTGACTAAGCTAAAACATGTAGAAACAGAGGAAATTGAGATGAAACAGGTAGGGTTCAGGAGAAAGGGAAACAAACCTTTTGAGTACGTATAACACTGCTTGTGATGAGCGTCTGAGCAATGAGTTCTAGAGGTGGCGGGGTGAGCAGAGGTTTATATACTTCCACCACCTTGGCTTCCGTTTGGGCTAGTTGAACCGATCAGGTGTTGGGCTAAGCCCATTAATTGGGTTGGATTTGGTAAGTCAATAGTTTCATCGGCCCAGTACTAATTTAGGCCTAAATATATCTGAATCTTTCTTTACAATACTACATCGTATTGATGCCTATTATAGAAATGACATCGGGTACACACTCTAAAGGGCTATAGTAATTAGCTAATATGTCCTGAATTTTAATTTTTCAGTTTATTTTTCGGGACACAAATATCTTGAATTTTTCTGAAATTAAGATTTTTAGTTAAACTTTTCGGATAAAATAAGTATTAGCTAATCTCTAAATGGCAGCCCTAAAAATGGTTATTTATGCACTTCCTCCGACTTGTAAGACTGTCGCTAGATTGCTAAACTGGCAATAAATTCTTGAGTAATTAAACTTAAACCGTCCATCCGAAGAAATAGTCGACTATATGAACAAAACTATTTATTGTTGAGATAACAACAAACTAGATAGTTTTGCATTCTTTTAATAATATATGTATGCATGATAAAAAGAAGTAGAAATAAAACTACAAACTAGAACTCATATAATTTTGATATGCTACAAAAGAACAGGAGAAATCACAAATAAAGCAGAAAATTTAAACGCACAATCATTAATACGAGAAGGAGCATAGAAATACATAATAAATAAAAAAGAAAAAGGAAAAAAAGGCTAAATTAATGAGGGATAATTTAGAAAATATAAATTTATGGTGAGGATATTTTTTTGTCTTGAAAAAAATTAAATTTTTTACTTCTGCTTCTTGGAAGAAGATAGAATTTATAGCTTCTTTTCAAAAGCAGAAAATTAACTGCTTCTGCTGCCGCTCAAAAGCACTTATTCGTCTTGCCAAATACCTCAAAAAATTTAAAAAAAAGCACTTATTAGTGTATACATATATGTATATGGCTAGGAGTTATTAATATTTTGACCGAGCAACTAAATATGTAACTTTCCCTAAATTCTTCAATATCTAATATGACCCTTTAACTACTTATGATGTATCCTTTCTTATTTGACGCCAAATTATACAACTGACGTCCCTAATCTTTTTCTAATGCTGAAACATAACTAAGTAATTAAAAGTTGTGCTTAGGCGTGGCAATTTGAGTCCAAATTCATTTGACCCGCCCAACCTTGGATCCCAACCTATCCAAGGTTGGGCGGGTATTGACCATCTCATTTGTTGAACTCAGCCCATCTTGACTCAACTCATTTCAGTCATCTAAAATTAGGCTAATTTTCAGTCCAGATTTATACATGAGTAATTTTACTAAAATAACTTTAAAATAATTATTATTTTTTGTTGGATATGTTATATATGGCCATAACAAAAGAAAAAAAAGTCTTATTTGATAAATAAACAATTCATAAGAAAATAATACACATTAATTAAAGCTTGATAAGAGTTTGGTGGGTTGGGCTATGACCCAAATTTTAGCCCAACTTGACTCAACTCATCTCAACCCAAGTTACTTTTGGGCGGGTCAAATGACCTGTCCATTTATTAACTCAACCCATTTTGACCAGTCCAAAATTAGCCCAACATGCCCATTTGATTTCCCTAGTTGTGCTCTTTCGAAAAAGTTTAAGTTTTCCAATGAGATGATCACACATATTTAACATTGTATGTTCTGAAAATGGGCCACAATAGACCTACCTTGTTAACAAACAACAACAACAACAACAACCCAGTATAATCCCAGTATAACACCTTACCTTGTTAAGTAAGGTAAAAATAACCTCGCAAAACCTATGGCTGAAGGTTAATTAGTCCGACCTAACTACCATGTTATGTTAGAGCACAAAATAGATGTATATAAACCATGTTAATGCACAAAAAGAGTTGCTCTTAGTGAGAATTGAACTCTTATTTCGTGCATTAATTCGTTACTTTCATTGTAATATTTTAACTTCATGATCAAAGTTTTGTAGTAGAGAGTTGTATTTCTATTGCCTCAATAAAGGTGATGGAGAGAGAGGTCACTGGTCAGTTTGCAGCTTTTGAAAAATTATTGTATTTAATAAAAAAGGAAATTGAAACATTCAAAAGGGGCTTATGTCTCATAGATTGAAACTGGCTTATGCAATAAGAAAAAACTTGTTAACTTCAAGGAAGAAAACATCACTTTCCGTAGACAAAATGTTGATTTGATTTCAAAAACAATACGAATTGTTTGTCTCGAACGATAGAGTCCTTAACCTCATAGTTATCGCAAGCTGGCATTTCATTTTATGAAAACAAAGGATTCACTAAGAAACATTGATAAACACAAGAAAAATACATGGAGTACAAGACACAAAATTGCTTTTAATTAAAGGGATGTGCATTTTAAGATATGGTATCCTTGTTTTTTTGAAATATTTACGGCACCTTTTAAAAAAAAATAAAAAAATCTAGGTGGAGTGAGCTCATGAGTATATAATAAAGGACGACAAAGTAGAAGAGGAAAACTTTTTTGCTACATTAATTGGAACCTTGCACTGAAGTAATATAACATGGCAACAATTAGTTAGCAACTAAAATCTCGTATGTATACTGTTATACATTTGTTAGTTTCATAGATACGCCTAAAAATAAATTATTGTCTATAATTTTAATTGCCCTTTTGCGGGTAGTAATGGTCTTATCATTGTGTTAAACTTGATACTGGTCATTTATGTGTATCACTACACTAAACACAAAAATTAAAAGAAAAGAAAACATAAGTATATATCGACGTAATGACATGAAAACTTATATAGCTTGTCATAAGTGGACTAGATAAGTTTCTTGTAAAAGAAGGAGAATAAATCTAATGCAATATTTGTCAATGTCTAGACATCTTTCGTGAATTCCTATAGTTGTTTTGCTCTTTAAACCTTTGAAATCTACGTTGTCCACATTAGTATATGTCTCTAGTGTTGGCTTAGAGAAGTTTGAACGCCTATAAATTTAATTTCTCATACACCAATTCATACAACTCAATAATCCCATCCTATTTGATTGCTTTCTTTGTTAACCTTAAAATACTATACAATGATTAGATATGTCGTATTTCTAGTTCTTCTCTCAATTTGGGCCAGTGTTGAAGGTCGAAGTATCTCTCAATTCTTAACAGAAAAATCGACAGGGACCAAATGGGCTGTCCTAGTTGCTGGCTCCAATGGATGGTGGAACTACAGGCACCAGGTTATCATTGATCCCAACTATATTTCATCCAAATTATCTATTTTTTCTAATCATTATGGTGGTTAAATGACATTATCAGTTACTTTACAAATTGGTAAACATTCATTCACAAGTTTGAACTAAAACATGCTTATTTTTAGACTTGATTGAGGCCCTAATTACAGATAGAGTTCCTATCTTACTCATTTATGTTTGAATCGCAAACGGCAAACTAACCATGTATAAAACCACGTAAAGAAATGATAAGAAACTTCTCACGAAAAAAAACAAAAAATTAAGAAAAGTTTTAGAAAAATAGGCCCGCGTCAAAATTTTAATACACACCCGCCAGAATTTTAAAATATTAGAAATTCTGATGATCACCAGAATTTTCAGTGTCAGAATTTTGAAGCACCAAAAATTATGACGATCACCAGCATTTTCAGCCATAATCTTGAAAAATTCTGGTGATCCATTAGGATTTTGTGACAAAATTCTGACAATCACCATAACTGTTACGTGCTTTAAAATTCTGGCAATTCAAAAAGAATATGTGTTTTTTAAACTTTTGTTATAGGAGTCAAAAAAATCACTAGTAACACCGAAGTGTCCTATTTCTATCATTCTCCCAAACAAAATAAAAAAACAAAAGGTAGTCACTCTATCAGTAAATTCATTTTTGGAAAATTTTAATAGTTCAGTTGGTTGATTAAATCAACTTTTACTTTGTTGGTGTTGGTGAGAGTATGATTTCTCGCTTTGTAATTCTCTTTCCCATTCGCCTTCCCCTCCCCCTCCCGTTCCCCATATGAATAAAAAAACGTTTTATTAAAATAAAAAAAAGACCCCATCTTTGATCTTTTATTCTCCATATAGAACTAGTAAAAAAAAAGGAAAGCACTTTATTCATCTAGTTAATCATTCCGTAATAATTTCAAATAATCAGACATTCCTAAACCTTTTTCTTGTATAAAATTTACCTTAAAAGATAGTAAAACAGGCTATATTTGGCAGAGAAATATTAATGTTATTTCTTATTTTTCAGGCTGATGTGTGCCATGCTTACCAACTACTGAAGAAAGGGGGTCTCAAGGATGAGAACATCATTGTATTTATATACGATGACATTGCTAATAATACAGAGAACCCTAGACCTGGAGTCCTCATCAATAACCCACATGGTCAAGATGTTTATCAAGGTGTTCCTAAGGTTAGTTTTTTTTTCTATTTCGAGCTAAAATTCCTTAAATTTTTTCCCCAAGATTATAATGTTTAATTGCTTATGAGAGGTGTTTTTTTTTGTTGAGGCAGGATTATGTAGGTGAAGATGTTAATGCTGACAATTTTTTCAATGTTATACTTGCCAACAAAAGTGGTATCACTGGGGGTAGTGGGAAAATTTTGGACAGTGGTCCAAATGACAATATTTTCATCTATTATACTGATCATGGTGGCCCTGGGATTGTTTGTAAGTAGCTTCTTCACATTATTTCTCTTTGTTTATTGTCATAATGGATTATATTAACATACTAAATTGAAGTTTTCTTGTGGGAATTTCCTAATTTTGGATTATCAGTTCACTATCACCTGGTGATTATCGTACTGGAAACTAATCAAAGTTATGTATATATTTGTTTCATGCTTTTACTATTATCAGCAATGCCAACTGGACTTGTCTACGCGAACGATCTGATTAACGTGTTGAAAAAGAAGCATGCTTCTGGGACATATAGTAAAATGGTAACTTTCTTATTTCGGTCTTTACTTTATATTTAAGGCCAATCGTTTCCTTGGCACAAACATTTTGAGGTGTAATTTTATGTTGGATAATGTTTTTCAATCTTCAGGTGTTTTACTTAGAAGCTTGCGAGTCTGGAAGTATGTTTGATGGTCTTCTTCCCGAAGGTCTAAATATCTATGTCACGACTGCATCAAAACCAGATGAAAACAGTTGGGGAACGTATTGTGGTTTGGGTAGTGGTGCTTGTTTAGTTGAGTGTCCTCCTCCCGAGTTTGACGGTGTTTGCTTGGGAGATTTGTACAGTGTTGCTTGGATGGAAGACAGGTATGCACAACTTTATTCTTGTCCCTTCGAGAGCCTGATTCAGGATTTTAATTCTTAAACTTAAAATATGACATTTAAAATCATGCCCAAACTGATTGCTGTTTGCAACTCTGAACAGTGATGTCCAAGATCGACAAACTACAACTTTGGATAACCAGTATGACAGGGTAAGAGCTAGTAATACTTTCAACTATAATGTATATCTGTGAGCTACTTGTTCAAAAAACTTGAAGATCAGATATAATATTGTCACAGGCTCAAATCCTAGACGCTATATTGATTTGTGCTTTCTTGTATTGCTTGTTCTAAAGGAAGACTAATGATTTTATTATATGGACATGCTCAGATTGCAAACAGAACTGCAGCCAACCTAACACATGGTTCCCATGTCATGCAATATGGTGATATGGAGTTAAGTGTTGATGCTCTTTTCCAGTATATGGGTTCTGTTTCCACAAGCCATAGTCAAGCTCCCAGTCCCATGGCATCTGCTCCCAGTCCCATGGATGCCGCGTCATTCTTGACATCCTCAGAAAATGTGGACCAACGTGACACTGAGCTTTTCTACTTGACATCCAAAGTATGTTGTTTCTGATGTTGGAATTTTCTTCCTTGTCCACATGATTGATTCCGATTCATTTTAACTGATCACTTGGTATGTGTGTTGCACGTATTATAAGATAGAAAAAGAGAAATTATGATTCATTCTTTCGTAATGTTGGCAGTACCAAGGTGCTCCTGAAGGATCTAACGAGGAATTTGAAGCTAATCGGAAGCTTAATGAGGTTATATCACAGAGAAATCAAGTGGATAACAGCGTAAAGCGTCTTGGAGAGCTTCTGTTTGGAGTTGAAAAAGGTAATGAGGTGCTGCAGAGTGTTCGACCTGCTGGACAACCACTTGTTGACAATTGGGATTGCCTTAAATCCTATGTAAGTAGTTAGCCTAATTATAATAATTTTGTGGTACTTTACTAGAATTTCTCTGTTGATTCGTTTGTTGAGAATGTGACTAGCTAGTATTTTCTCATGTATAGGTCAAGACATTCGAGGCACATTGTGGAAAACTAACTGCGTATGGAAAGAAACATGTACGTGGTATCGCCAACGTCTGCAATGCTGGAATTGAGAGTGAGGAGATGGTTGCTGCAACTGCACAAGCATGTTCAAGCTAACTAGTAGAGGGTACTCTTTGCAAAGAGATTAATAAGTACTCCATATGTTTGGCCAGTTTGTGACATGCATGGCTGCAAAATTTCACTTTAAAGTTTAAATAGATAGCAACGATGAGAATAAAATGACTGCCGAGAAGCACATGTTGTCCATTCTCCGTGTAGTAAGTCAAATAGAAACTTCTTAAGAGTTCGTATATGTAATTCTTGTCCTTTTTATTTAAATCAAAATCATGAATGAAGAAATAAGCCAAACACCCAACATGTTTTGAATTATCATTGAGAATATGAATATTTTGCCCTTTTCACATTTGACAAACCGTCATGTAGTTATCACAAAGATCACAAAGAGAAAGAGAAAAGGTAGAAACATAACCAGAAACAGTTGGAGTAATTTAAAGAATTTATGCAGAAATAGCCTCGACGATAACTTTGGTACAAGTCTCGCCAAATTGACAAAACTTATCTTGTTCACAAGTAATGTCAAGCGGAGCATAGTTTTGAGACAAATAGTCCACAAAGTTCCGATGAATGGGCAAAACTTGCCTTGTTCACAAGTTATGACGGGCGGGCATAACGTGTACAAATTGCTCTCAAGTTCTATCGAACAACAAAATTTGTCTGTATTATTCAATTGTTCATAAGTTTTGCTGGACCGACAAGACTTTTTTATTACCTTTATTCTATCTATCCTTTTAACTTTTCACAAGTTTCGATAGATAATGGTGTATACGGTCAAAACCGGCCCCACCGGATTTTATTATTTGATCGAGATCGGAAATTTGCATCGAAGGATGACTCCGAAGTGGATCGAATTGAGGCACGAAGACAAGGTACCAAGATCGAGATTCGAGGCACTTGTCAAGATCGAGGCCAACAGCAATCGAGACCAAATGAGACAGGCATCGAGCAATATCGAAGATAGCGTAATAACGGAAAGGCGAGATATCTGCGACTGGTCGAAGATCATGGCGGAAATCTCGGAACGGATCGAATCAAGAACGGTTGTTTAGTTAATCATGGGATTTCCTTCTGTTATTAGAATTGTACCATATATAGAATTCATCTACTATATAAAGAGGGGTTCTAACAATTTGTAGGGGGACAACTCATAAAAAATAATATAATTTTCTTCCTCGTTCACGCTCTTGTTCTTTAGCTTATTGTGTTCTTATTGTCCTTACATCAATCAGTTCGAGGATACTCTAACTCAAGGGTTGAGTTCTACTCAAATATTGGTTTGATTTATTTTATTATATAATTCTATCTTTAATCTTCATATTTCTCAATCGGTATTAAGTGAAATCACGTGTCCTTAAATCCACATTATAAATTTAATTGTTATCCAATTTCGAGAGTAAAATAGTTTGGCGCCCACCGTGGGGCTAAGGATAATAGTGATTGCTTAACACTGATTCCGATAACACACACTACTTTACGCTTGTTCTTTTAAGTATTTTGTTTTCAGGAAAAAGCATGTCAAACTCACAAACAATACCCACACATAGTGACAACGGTTTCGGATTTCACGGGGAAAACGACAATATAGTAGCCCCAGGAATCGAGGTACCTCGGGCTGATCTCGAGGGAGTACCAATTGCAAACCCCATCGATGTCAGTTCACATATCGCCCTAAATAAAAATTTGGGCGTTGATCCCGAAGGTAGCGTATGCAGGGAAGGTCGATCTGGGGGTCGAAGTACGCAGGGCGGGAGAAGATGGTGGAGTCAGCCTCCAATTGATATTGAAAATGTTACAGGCTCAACAAGCCGCTATAGCACAATTAGAAAATCAACATCGAGTGTCGAGTGGGGTAGAACCAGAAGTCGTCCACAGGAGCGAGCCAGTGCCGGAAAGGCCGAATGCCAATGAATCAGGGACTGACCCCGTCATTATGAAAATGTTCGAGGAGCTCCCTAAACGAATTGAAACGGGAGAAAAGAAAATTGAGGCAAATGACAAGAAAGTAGAGACATATAACTCCCGGGTTGATCAAATACCGGGGGCACCGCCGATTTTAAAAGGTATGGACTTGAAGAAGTTCGTGCAGAAGTCGTTCCCCCCCAGAGTGCGGCTCCTAAGCCCATTCTGAAAAAATTCCGCATGTCGAAAATCCCCAAGTATAATGGGACCACCGATCCAAATGAGCATGTCACCTCTTATACATGTGCAATAAAAAGAAATGATTTAGAAGATGAGATCGAATCAGTTCTACTAAGGAAGTTTGGAGAAACTCTATCGAAGCGGGCAATGATATGGTATCACAATCTGCCACCTAATTCCATCGATTCCTTCGCCATGCTTGCAAACTCTTTCGTAAAGGCACACGCCGGAGCAATAAAGGTTGCGACTAGGAAGTCGGACCTCTTCAAGGTAAAACAGAAAGATAACGAAATGTTAAGGGAGTTCGTATCTCGGTTTCAGATGGAACGTATGGAACTACCACCAGTCACAGACGATTGGGGTGTGCAAGCTTTTACTCAAGGTTTGAATGAGCGGAGTTCGGTGGCCTCACGACAGCTAAATTAGATTTCGATTGAATACCCAGCGATAACCTGAGCCGATGTACATAATCGATACCAGTCGAAGATCAGGGTCGAGGATGATCAATAAGGGACTCCTTCCGGTTCCGCTTATCCGATCAGGCCCGTTGGAAGAACTCAGAGAGATATCGACAGAGAACCTCGATCGAATAGAGACCGATATCAGCCATACAATGCAGATCGTAGAAACAGCGGCCACGGACGCAATCCCATCTGAAATGATCGAAGGAACGATCGAGGACAGAGCTCTCGAGGGCTCATGAGCGAAAACGGTTTCGATAAACGTGTCGATCCCACAAAGGCACCACGATTATCAGAATACAACTTCAGCATCGACGCATCAGGTATTGTGTCAGCTATTGGGAGAATCAAAGATACTAGATGGCCCAGGCCCCTACAGCCTGATCCATCCCAAAGGAACCCCAATCAAATATGTAAATACCATGGTACGCATGGTCACAGAACCGAAGACTGTAGACAACTAATGGATGGGGTGGCCCGTCTATTCAGTGAGGGTCACCTTCAAGAGTTCTTGAGAGACCGAGCTAAAAATCATTTTAGATATAGAGATGCAGATAAGGGTGGCAACTGGGCCGGGCCCGGTCCTAAGTGGGCTTCGCGGGCCCAGTCCTAAGTGGGCCGATCCTAAGTGGGTCGGTCCTATGCGGTCCGGTCCTAAACGGTCCTGGGCTTCGCGGGCTTATTTCTGGAACCGGATCGGGACCGGGACCACGAACTAATGGTCCCGGGTTAAGTGGGTCGGTTCCGGGCCTAAGTGGGCCCAAACGGGCCCAACAAAAATTTCTATTTTTAAATTTGTTTTATAGAAGTTAGAGAAAAAAAATATTAATAAAGATATATAAGCTATATTTGATTTATATACTATATATACATCTTAAAATATA
>AWOL01S0016352.1:56428-98802 GCA_000715115.1 Nicotiana otophora | reverse complement strand
CCCCCCTTATATGTTTGTTATTCACGCCTTTGTTTCTTTGAACTTAGAGCAATTATGTTGTATTTTGTAAGCTCTAAAGACATGTATTAATCATTTACTAATATAGTTTAATTCCTTTTTCTAATAAATCTTCTTTACACTTGTTTATATCATAGTTGAACATTTAAATTTCCTGTCTTCCTTCATATAATCCAATTATCCCACGTAGCGTTAATTTCGGCCGGGACGCACAGTTTTGGACCTTGAAGAGTACACACCTTCTCTTCGAGGTAATTTGAGCCCTTACCTGATCCTTGGTAACACACACTAGTTAAAACAAAGTTATTTGCAAATACCCTAACGCACCTCAAAATCGTTAGGTGGCAACTCTTCTCTTTTAACTCCCTCTTTTGAAAGTGTTGTCATGTGTTGCAACCCGCTTTCGCAAGAAACTAGGGCGCGACAGCATGGCGACTCTGCTGGGGATATACTTAGGCTCTTACCATAATGATGTTTCGCTTATGTGTATTAGCGGATTATTTGATTACATGTACATCCCCTCCCTATTTCCCTTATTTGCTTAAACTGCTATGATATGTACATCCCCTCCCTATTTCATTTATCTTCTTTTAGACTGCTATATCATGTCCCTCCCATACCTATCTCCCTATTTGATTCATTTTATTATGTTCTCGTATATTTTTATGAGTTAAACTGACTTCTCTCTTTTATCTTTCCTTTTTCCCTTCTTTCTCTTGTTCATCTTTATCATATTATATAATGTTTTTATGTACTTTCATCACGCAAATATCTAGAAATGTGTTACTATATTTGCATAAAGCATGCTTTCAACATCATACTCCACTCGTGCTTATTATCAGCATAGCGACGCTTAATGAGTGTCTGCGCTTTTCTAAAAATAGCCTTTTAAACCGGAAAGACTTATTAGCGATAGACTAGTCGATCAACGGTGCATTCGACAGTGCCATGCCTTTCTCTCTAAAGTCGTCCACTTGAGAGTACCGGTCTAGACCCTTCTAGAAACCACACTCTGATTTGAAATGTACATGCATCATGCTAAACCTAGTATGGATTAAGACATCATTGACGCATTCATCCGCCTAGATAAACCTTGTCCAAAGTCCAAAGAGATTTCTACAATCCCAAAGAACACCATCGTATTATGCATTACTTGGAGAAAAACCTGCCAACATATTTACCATTATTTCGTAAATAGTTTAATTTGGAGGGGGAAAAGGGCTAACTTTTATTTTTTTGCAGAAAATGAAACACGAAATCCCCGAGTTTGGTATGGTCCAAAATATCCCACCTCTGCTAATTGACTGGTGGAATGAACTTGAACCATGCGCCAGAAATCACGTGAGAGAGTACTAGGTAACTTGCCATCTTTGCTGAATATTCGGCTCAACATGGAATAATTGAGGCATCCACCATGTTCTGGGATGACAAGACAGTTGTTTTCATATTTGGCAATACATAAATGACTACTCTTCTTGAAGAAATAGGGGGTTTCGCCAAGTTATCATGGGATAGTCCGGGTCTACTTGTGCCAGAAAATCGCACCCCATGCGGTTTTCTGAAAATGTCGTGGTTTATGAAGAATGATGAACTGGTCTAACTAAAGAAATCATATGTCCCCTTTGAATTTCTCTATGAGTGACATGGGCATAAATAATCGTATTGCCTGCATCACAAGGAGCTAGTCATTACCTATTTTGGATGGGTACATGCCGGTTTTATATCTTCATAGTCTGTTTCTTGGGTTTGTTGATCTTTCCAATGCAAGGAGGAAGAATTCACACTCACTTAGACATTGTCGCTAGGACCATGATGGAGGGTATCGAGGGGAAGAAATACATTATCATCCCTATGATCTTAGCCGAGATGTACTGTGCTCTAGATCGGTGCAAGCATGAGTTCGGACATTTTGAGGGTCGTAATCTCCTACTACAAGTTTGGCTGCTATAACACTTTCAGAGGGGAAATTATCTCCAGGACCTCCTAGGTAGGACACTAATTGACTACATAGCTAGTTATCACCCAAAGAAAAGGGCATTCGCGCCAGACAGGTTTGCAAAGTCTGGGAATGCTGTAGGCTGGGTGTGTTTCTTCAGTAATCCGATAGACGAGCAAGTGCATTGGATGTTCGAGTGGTTCCCTAGTAGCGAATGCATCATCAGGTCTAAAGGAACCACTCACTTGGTACTCAATGGATTGTGAGGAATCTACCCTTACGCTCCTATAAGGATAATGAGGCAAGCAGGAAGGAAACAAGTCATACCTTGGGTATCCAACATGGTTCAGTATAAAACAGATTTCAAAGGAGATGTTATCGTATTCAAATTTGAGGCCCAACATATGTGGAACCAAAAGATTATCGTGGATGGAGAAACTATTAAATCAGATAGGTATCACTCCAGTCATATGTACTACTATCTATCGTGGTTGGTAGATGACATACCCGGGGACGTCAAACCGGGGGTCACCCAGATAGTGATTCTTATTGATATTCTTGTGTTGGAACGGTTTGATGGTTTGAACTTGTCATTGTTTCCTTAATTTATTTCCCTTTGCGTTTTACTTGTTTTGGTTAACTATTGTATTTACCATGTTATTTCTTTGTCGTAAATTATTTGTTTATGCTTTCCGTTGTTAGTTTTATATTGATGTTCTGCACGGGTTTTATGTCTAGTGAGTGTATTGACTTGAACCTCATCACTACTCCACCGAGGTTAGTCTGGATATTTACTGGGTACCGTTGTATGGTACTCATACTATGCTTCTACAGATGTTTATGCAGATCCAGGTACCTCTTAGGGTGCCAGTCGTTAGTGGGCTAATTTCGAGATTACTGTGGACGTTTTTACACTCCCTCGTGAATTTCGCTTAAGTTTTGGAGTCTCTTACTATTTTCGTTGTTTTTCTGTCCTCGGTGCTTCACCATGAGAGCTTCCTCCGGTATCGTATTGAAATTAGCCAACTCGAGTTTGAGCTCACGGAGTAGGTCCGGAAGAAGGACATGTACATGATTCTGAGTGAGCAACAGGACGGGCCAATCAAGGACCTTCAGGCCAAGATGGATAGGGCTCAGATGGAAGCTTTAACCCTGAAGCCGGAAATGGTTGAAAAGGTAAAGGTTTTTGAAGCTAAAAACAAGGAACTAGTAATGGTGACTAACAACATAACCTCGCAGGTCTAACAGAAGATCGACTAGTTCTGAGCTGATATGAACGAGGTCCAGGCCATAGCCGACGGGTGGAAAGGAATAATGGACCTGCTGGCTTCGTAGAAGGAAACAGTTAAGGCAGAGCTAGAATCGGTTGAGAACCAACTCCGGGTGGCAAAGGACAAAGTTGATAAATGGTCTCAACTGAATTATGATCTCCGAGCACAACTAAGCTCGGCCGTCGTAGAACGGGACACCCACTTAGAGAATATGAGGCTGTGAAGTCCAAATTGGACACAACCTCTGCCGATTTCAAAGAAATGGTTGCCCAATACAAGGCTGATGTGGAGGCAGCCGAGACCTGCCTGAAGACAAAGGCCAAATATATAAAGCGGTTGTCCCGAAGTTAGACCATCGAAGAGATTCACGCTCGAGGTTTTGACCTATTGGCGGAGATCGAGGAAGACAAAAAGCTCAAGGTCGTGGCAAAAGAGCTTTACGAGCCTAAAGATGCCAAAGACTCTGATGGTTCTGGCAACGAGTCGGGCCCCGGTGAAGACCAGGCGTAGATGCCTTAGTACTTTTTTAGTTTTTGTCTCATATATATATATATATATATATATATATATATATTATTTATTTTGAGGCCGTTTTTATTGGGCCTTTGCAAATATATTTCTGAATATATATGAAATTGTCCCTTAAAGGCAAGATTGTGTCTTTTGTTTTCCAGCATCATTTCATAATTTCTATTCATGTAATGTTTTTAATGCCTTAGCATAGAATCAAATGTAATCATGGGGTGTTCATTTTTCAGAGGTCCGAACGGAGCCCGTCCTCGAAATAACTTTGTTTGCTCGAGGCTTTGAAAACTCAGTGTGACTAGAAGTTTTTTCAAGATGCTTAAGTGATTTTAGACGATTTCTTTTCCAAAGGTAACCTTTTAGCAGGTTTTGAGTTTCTTATAAAGGCCTTACTTTATGATTACGAGCTTCGGACGTCTCCGGGCTATTTTTAGGGTGGCCATAGCCTTTTGCATTTGGGCACCGCTTAATAGTTTTGGTGCCTTCGGGATTTGATAGCCCCGGTTGTCCGAACTTTCTTCGGACAACAGTCCCCGAATAGGGGTACCGTTGGGCTCGATAGTCCCTGAGTAGGGGTAGCCCATGGGCTATTAGGATCCGAAATTTAAGAGGCAAGGAAATGTGTAATAGCAAGACGAAACTTTCTTTCATTTCTCAGTGTGTAAAGTACATGATTAAAAGCGCATAAAAACTTGTATCATGGCTAGGGTGGACTATGTGAGCATGGTTCATACGACCGTTTGGCCCTTATAGTAAATCCTAACCACCAAGCCTTAGCTTCTAGCATATAAAACTTTTCTTTCTTTTCTTGCTAAAAACCTTAATCCCAATGTAATGGCCCCAGTATTTGATGTCGAGCTTGAGAAGGCTCGAATATTATTGACATGAAGTGAACGATCATTGACTATGGTTTGATACCGGTCTTTGAATCTAAGTTAGCACGTTTTACTGTTGCCTCGTTAAAAACCTTGCTAGAAAAAACATATTTTGGGACAAAACCGATTCAAGAAAAAAAGAGTACAACGCGTGCTTCCAGACCTAATAGCCACATCAATCCTTGGCTGTTTCCTGCAAGTGTTAGTCCGATTCATAATATTATTAAAGAGTAATTGAGATCGTACCTTAGTAGTAGTATCACTTTAAGTGTGTAATGTTCCAGTTGTTCGGTAGTTGCATATCGTTTCCTGCTTCGAGTTTGTATGAGCCTTTATTAGTAATTCTGATGACTCGATATGGTCCTTCCTAATTCGGCCCCAGCTTCCCCTCGTTCGGGTTTCGGGTGTGTAATGTTACTTTCCTCAACACCAATAACCCGATCTTGAGGTGTCGGAGGTTAGCTCTTCGATTGTAGTATCTTTCTATCCGCTGTTCCATCCTTTCATCCGATTGTTCCAGGCTCGTGATCATGGCCTCGCCATTTGACTCTTTGTTCGCATATTGGAACTTGAGGCTTGGTTCTCCCACTTCGACTGGTATTAAGGCTTCAACCCCGTAGACCAACGAAAGCGGGGTGGCCTCGGTACTAGACTTCGAGGTCGTACGGTATGCCCACAAGACTTCGGGCAGGATTTTCTTCCATTTTCCTTTAGCATCGGTCAAACTCATTTTCAGGTTTTGAACTAGTGTCTTGTTCGTTGATTACGCGTGTCTGTTCCCACTAGGGTGATAAGGTGTTGATAGTATCTTCTTACTCTTGTGATCTTCGAAGAATTTATTTACCTTGCTGTCGATGAATTGTCTCCCATTATCGCAAACGACTTTGGCTGGTATCCCGAATCGACATATTATATGGTCCCAGATGAAGTCAATGACTTCCTTCTCACGTACCTTTTCGAACGCTTGAGCTTTGACCCATTTGAAAAACTAATCGGTCATGAAAAGTATGAATTGAGCCTTACCGGATGCCCACGGTAGGGGACCAATGATATCCATTCCCCACTTCATAAATGGCCACATGAACAAGACCGAGTGGAGTAGTTCTCCTGGTTTATGGATCATTAGGGCGTGTCTCTGGTAGTCATTGCATTTTTGCACGAAGTCCTTCACATATTTCTCTATTTCGATCCAGTAGTAGCTGGTCCTGATTAATTTTCGGACAAAAGATTCTACCCCCGAGTGATTCCCACAAGTTCCTTTGTGAACTTCTCTTAAGGCGTATTCAGTATCTCCCGGCAGCAAGCACCTAGCTAGTGGAACGTCGAACGTTCTCCTGAATAATATCCCTTATACCAAGCTAAATCTGGAAGCCTTGGTGCACAGAGCTCTCGATTCTTTGGGATCCGAGGGAGTTTTTCCATTCTTCAAGTAATCTATGTACTTGTTCCTCCAATCCCAAGTTAAACTCGTTGAGTTTACTCCGACGTATCCTTCTTCTATAATCGATTTCATGAGTTGTACTACTGTTCTCGAGCTGAACTCATTGACATCGACTGACGACCCTAAATTAGCCAGAGCATCGGCCTCACTGTTCTTATCTCCGGGCACGTGCTGCAGGGTCCATTCCCTGAATTGATGCAGTGTTACCTGTAATTTGTCTAAGTACCTTCGCATCCATTCCTCTTTCACTTCGAACGTTCCAATTACTTGATTTAACATGAGGAGGGAGTCGCACTTGGCTTCGATCACCTCGGCCCCAAGGCTTTTAGCTAATTCGAGACCTACAATCATGGCCTCATACTCGGTCTCATTGTTAGTCAATTTCACAGTTCTAATAGATTGCCTAATTACACTCCCTATAGGTGGTTTCAATACGATACCGAGTCCGGACCCCTTTGCTTTCGAGGCTCCATCCGTAAAAATGGTCCAGATAACCGAGGTAGTCCTTGAGGTTAACAATAATTCCCTTTCAACTTCGGGCATTAAGTACGGCATAAAGTTGGCCATGAAGTCTGCCAAAATTTCAAATTTGACAGCGGTTCGGGTCGATACTCGATATCATCTCTGCTGATTGCGACGGCCCATTTGTCCAAACAACCCTAGAGCTCGGGTTTGTGCATGATGTTCCTTAATGGGTACGATGTTACGACATATATGGGGTGACATTGAAAGTACGGTTTTAATTTTCGGGAGCCACTTAGCAAAGCGAGCGCCAAGTTTTCCAGGTGAGGGTACCTTGTTTCGGCCTCACCTAGAGTTCTACTGACATAGTAAATAGGACATTGCATACCTTCCTCTTCCCGGACTAAGACCCCACTTACTGCCACCTCGGAATCGCCAAGTAAAGGTATAACTGTTCGTCTGCCTTCGGAGTGTGTAGCAGGGGCGGACTCGATAGGTACCGTTTGAGCTCTTCCAAAGCTTGTTGGCATTCCGGGGTCCAGGAAAAGTTATTCTTCTTCTTCAATAGTGAGAAGCACCGATGGCGTTTTTCCGAGGACGTCGATATAAACCTCGCCACGGCGGCTAAGCTCCCTGTCAGTCTTTGAATGGACTTGACGTTGTCCACCACGGTGATGTCTTCTATGGCTTTGATTTTGTCGGGATTGCTCTCAATCCCTCGATTGTCCACCACAGTGATGTCTTCAATATGTCAAAGGTTTCCTGCAAATGTTTCAAATGGTCATCTGCTCGCTGGGACTTGACTAACATGTCGTCAATATATACTTCCATTGATTTTCCTATTCGTTCTTCAAACATCCGGTTCACTAGGCGTTGATAGGTGGCACCAACGTTCTTTAATACAAAAGACATTACGTTATAACAATAAGTGCCGCATTTAGTGAAAAAAGAAGTTTTTTCTTGATCGCCCAAGTCCATCCGAATTTGGTTGTACCCAGAATAGGCATTGAAAAAGCTGAGTATCTCGTGCCAGGCCATCGCGTCGATCATACGATCGATTTTAGGCAAAGGAAAAGAGTCCTTCGAGCATGCCTTGTTAAATTCTTTATAATCTACACACATTCTTAGCTTATTTCCTTTTTTAGGCACTACCACTACATTAGCTAACCAGTCCGGATACTTAACTTACGAATGTGCCCTATTTTAAGGAGTTTAGATACCTCGTCCTTGATGAATGTATGCTTGACCTCAGAGTGAGATATCCTCTTCTGTTTAACCATATGGAACTTCGGGTCCAAACTCAGCTTATGAGTGGTGACCTCCGGCGGGATCCCTGTCATGTCAAGATAGGATCAAGCGAAACAAGCTACGTTAGGTTTAAGAAAATTAATGAGGTTTTTCCTGAGCTCGGGGGCTAACCCCGTGCTCAATTATACCTTTTGATCCGGTAGGTGTTCGATCAATGTGACTTGCTCCAACTCTTCGAATGTCGATTTGGTGTCGTCGGTGTCATCAGGAGCAAAGAATACTCTCGAAACTCCGTAATTATCCTCCTCGTCGACTCCTCGTTCTTTCGGTCTGGCCAGGACCGATGTCGGTGGTTGCTATTTAACTTTAATTTTTTGGTCGGCTCCATGTTTCTTAATGTCAAGATGGCGGGCACCGAGAGTACTTCATCGACTGCGAACATCTCCTCTGCAGCCAGCTGTTCTCCATATACCGTCTTGATTCCTCTCGAAGTAGGGAACTTTAACGCCTGATATAAGGTCAAAGGTACCGCTCTCATGTTGTGAACACATGGTCTTCCAAATAGAGCGTTATATCTCATGTCCCTTTCGATCATATAGAACATTGTTTCCTGGATGGTCCCGGTGGTGTTCGCTGGTAGGGTTATCTCCCGTTAGTGGTTTCGCATGCCATGTTAAATTCGTTCACCACCCGAACTACTGACACTATTTGGTCTTGTAGTCCCAACTGCTCTACGACCCTCGATATGATGATGTTGGACGAGCTACCTAGATCAATCAACACACTTTTAAATCGAGATTTATTAATAAGTACGGATATTACTAGTGCATCGTTATGAGGTTGTACGATGCCCTAGCATCCTCGTCGCTCAAAGAAATGGTTCCCTTCAGGATATAATCTCGAGTGCATTTTTTCCTCGTGATAGATACTTTAGTGCATTTTATTATCGGCCCTTGAGGGGCATCGACCCCTCCAATGATCGTGTTGATGATATATTGAGGTTCCTCTTATTTGGTCTGTTTGTTGGCATCCCTGTTTTTGAAGTGGTTTGTTGGCATCTCGTAGTTGCCCGCTATTAAACAACCGGGAAACTTCTTCTCTTAATTGTCAGCAATACTCGGTCCTTTGGCCATGAGTGCCATGATATTTACACATCAAGTTAGGATCTCTCTGGGTAGGGTCGGACTACAATAGTCGAGGCCACGTAGTGTCCTTGATGCGCCCGATGGCTGATACGGTACTGGCGGCGTCGACGTTAAAGTTATACTCTGACAACCTTGATGATTCTTTGGCCCCAAGTGGCCTGTCAAAACCATGTTTGCTCATCAGACCTCGGCTATCTGGCCGTCAATCGCTTCTCTATTTGTTCCTCTTAGGGTGATGCCCGGACCCGTTTTCCCTTCGATCTCTACCGTATGGTTGACACCGGTCTCGGATAAATCTTGGTCCATGATCGATGACTCTCTTAGACCTGTCGTCGGTTCTAACGGGATAAATAGACCCAGAAGCGGCTCCGAGTTATCGTCCTCGACCCTGATTTTTGACTGGTAGCTATTGTGGATGTCGGCCCAGGTTACTGTCGGATACTCTACCAAATTTTGTTTTAGCTGTTGCGAAGCCAAGGAGCTTCGGGGGGTTAATTCCATGAGTGAATGCCTGAACGACCCAATCATCGGCAACTAGAGGCAGGTCCATTCGTTCCATCTGGAACCTTGACACGAACTCCTTGAGTATCTCGTTATCTCTTAGTTTAAATATGAAAAGGTCCAATTTTCTGGTTTCGACCTTGATGGCACCGGCATGTGCCTTCACAAAAGCATCTGCAAGCATAATAAATGAATCAATAGAATTTGGGGGTAAGTTGTGATACTATATCATTTCTCCTTTTGATAGAATTTCCCCGAACTTCTTTAGCAAAACCGACTCGATTTCATCATCTTCCAAGTCGTTCCCCTTGATGGTACATATATAGGAGGTCACATGCTCATTTGGATTTGTGGTTCCGTTGTTCTTTGGAATATCGGGCATACGAAACCTCTTCGGGACCGGCTTGGTGCAACGCTCGAAGGGAAAGGCTTTTGGGTGAACTTCTTAGAATTTGGTCCTTTTAATATCGGGGGTGCTCCATGGATTTGATCGACCCTGGAGTTATATGTCTCCATCTTTTTGTCGTTGGCCTCAATTTTGTTCTCACCTGATTCCACCCATTTCGTTAACGCTTCAAGTATTTTCATTATTTCAGGGTTGGCCCCGAGCTCAACTTCACCCAACCTCTCGGTGGTTTGCTTGTTTCCCCGGTGTTCTCCCGGGACTGTTCGGGCTCGACTCTACTAAGAGGGCGGCCTTGATTCTATAGTTGTGGTATTGTCACTTGTTGAGCCTGCAACATTTTAAAGATTAGCCGTAGGCTTATCCCATCACATTCGCCATCGGGCGTTTCTCGAATTGTTGCTCCTGGGCCTACAAAAATGCTATTTTTGGGGTCAATTGGCAGGTGGGCGTCAATAGCAACATGTGAATTAGCATCGATTGGATCGGCAACTAGCCATATTCAGCCTCAACATTCTGTGGGCATACTGAGAATTTGATATTTTTAAGCTGACCTGAAATGGAAACCTTAAAGAAAAAGCGTAAAAAGATGGTGTTTTATGGAAATTTGTATTAAACCACCACTATTATCCTTAGCCCCACAGTGGGCGCCAAACTGTTTACCCTTAAAATGGATAACAATTGAATTTATACGCGAATTTAAAGATATGTGGATTGATTCAACACAAATAATCAAGAATATTAGATAAAAGAGTTAAAAACACAACAAATAATCAAACCAGTCGTAACGTTATGGCCTAGCTTGAACTTGGACTGGAAAATAATTTCTGCCCTCGACTGGGTCCTGGGCTCGAAGCCAGTCAAGAACAAAGAACCCAAATAAAGTAAAGACTTTGTAGTAGATAGAAAGCAGAGAAATAAATTTGTATTACCTTGATATGCGTGTTACTATGTCCCTATTGAATAAAAAGCTTTCCCTTTATATAGTAGGAGAGTTTCATCCCTAGTACAATTCTAAAAAAGGTAAAATCCTCCTTTCTCATCAATTACTGATACACTACCGGCATCGGGCGATATCCGCACTGTGGTATCCGGTTGGGTGCAAATATTACGTCCCTCTTATAGTCGTGTGCATCTGTTTGTAATGTTTTCCGAGGTCTTGGAGTTTGTTCTGGGTTCGGGGAGTATTGTCTCACCAGGCCCGGTGGCGAGTACCCCATTCCAGCCTCGATTCAAAGAGTTCCCAGATTCGGTCTCGATCTCATACATTCATACTCTTACTTTGTTTGACTTATCGGGGAGTTGGAGTGTGCACTAACCCCGAGTTCACCCGTATATATAGTAAATTAACATTGTTTCCTAAGTAGAGCCCTCCCAAAAGGGGTTGCTACAAGTGACATCACTTCTTTTCACTATTAAAAGAGAAGAACAACTTCGCATGGACTCCGGAATGCCAACATGCATTGAAGGACCTAAAAAGGTTCCTATCTAGCCCTCCGTTGTTGTCGAAACCGGGAGAAGGTGAGCAATTGCTGATATATCTGGAGGTCTCGAAAGTAGCAGTAAGTACTGTTTTGGTCTAGGAAGAAGAAGGTATGCAATTTCCCGTCTATTACGTTAGTAAAATATTATCAGGAGTGGAGACACGCTATCCGCACCTTGAAAAGCTAGCCTTAGCTCTCGTAGTTGCCTCTCGAAAGCTTAGTCCTTATTTTCAATGTCATCCAATACCCGTTGTGACAACCTTTCCCTTAAGGAATGTCCTTCATAAGCCTGAGTTGTCGGTCGTTTAGATAAATGTGCAGTCGAAGTTAATGAATTTGATATAGAATTCAAGCCAAGACTGCAATCAAGTCGCAAGTGTTTGCCAACTTCGTGATAGATTGCAGTCATGGGTTAATGCTTTTAGATGCTAAGGAAGCAGTGTTGATGTCGGGAATGACATCAGGAGTTTGGACCTTGTTTATGAATGGAGCCTCCAACGTAATAGGGTTCGATCTCGGTGTAGTTTTAATCACTCCTTCGGGTAAACCCTAAGGCGGGCCATTATAACTTTACCATTAACTAACAATTAAGCCGGGTACGATGCTTTGATTGCAGGACTTGAACTAGCTTGGGGACTAGGTTCTGAGGTAATTGAGATAAAATAAGACTCCCAGATGGTGGTAAACCAAGTATATGGAATTTCCAACACAAAGAAGGAGCTCATGCAATAGTACTTGAACAAGGTTCAAGGATTACTTACACGATTCAGAGAGTGGTCAATTATCCACATTCCGAGGGAGGAAAATATGGAGGTAGATACGTTGGCTAATTTGAGTTCATCCATAGAGATGAAAGGATCTGATTTCGGTGCGATCGTCTAATTGCTTCATTCGGTGTTAGATGTGGATGACTATTGTGAAGTTAATTCAACTAACTTAATCTGGGACTGGAGGACCGATTTCATTGAATATATAAGATATGGTAAATTACCCAAAGACCCAAAGGCATCCCGGGCAATAAGGACCAAAGCAACTCATTATTGTATTATTGATGGATAGTTATAAAGGAGGTTGTTCCAAAGACCATTTGCTCGGTGTCTAGGGGCCTCAGAGGCTGACTATGTGATGAGGGAAGTCTATGAAGGGGTCTGCGGAAGCCACTCCAGTGCAGATTCGTTGGTTCTCAAGTTAGTTAGGGTTGTCTACTATTGGCCTCGGATGGAACAGGATGCAAAGACTTTCGTATAAAAATGTGATAAACATTAATGCCATGCACAGTTAGTGCATCATCTGGTGGAACCTCTGCATTCAGTGGTGTCACCGTGTCCATTCATGAAATAAGGAATGGACATAGTCGGTCCCTTACCACAAGGGCCCGGGAAGGTAAGATTTCTTTTGGTTTTAACTGATTATTTTACTAAAGGTTGAAGCATGTGCTTATCAAAAGGTCAGAGAACGCGAAGTGGTTGATTTTATGTGGGACCACATCATCTGCCGATTTGGAATACCAAAGGAGATTTCTTATGACAATGGGCCACAGGACATAGGTTCTAAAGTCATAAAGTTTTTGGAAGGATTAAAAATCAAACGAATTACGTCTTCCCCATACCACCCGAGTGCTAATGGACAGCCAGAGTCAACCAATAAGGTAATTATCCAAAACCTTAAAAAGAAGTAAGAAGATTCTAAGGGCAACTGGTCGGATGAGCTACCGGGTGTTTTATGGGTATATCAGACCACAACAAAGTCAAGAACGTGAGAAACACCTTTTTCTCTCGTGTATGGTTCAGAGGCTTTGATACCGATAGAAGTAGGGGAACCGATCTTAAGATTTTCCCGAGAAAAAAAAGAAACAAACAATGAAGCGTTGCTGGTCAAGCTTGATTTTATTGAAGAGCACCGGGATCTCGCATATGCGAGGATGGTGGCACAAAAACAAAAGATAGAAAGGTATTACAATTGCAGGGCAAATCTCAAATATTTCAAAGTTGAGGATTTGGTTTTGAGGAAAGTCACTCAAAGTACCCGGGAAATTAACGCCGGAAAGCTGGGATCGTCATGGGAAGGACCTTACTCGGTTTTAGCTATAACCGATAAAGGCTCATACAAATTGGAAATTCAATATGGAGTTAAATTGCCAAGCAATTGGAACGTGACTTACCTCAAAAGGTATTACTGCTGAAGATCCTTGTTGGTACTGAAGGTATGTGCTGCACACTTTTTCCCTTCGACCAATTTTGGTCCCGATGTAATGTAAAGCATACTACGAGGGAATGATTATTGACAAGTTGGTGAATCGACAACCAAAAGCTCTATTGTCTTCACTTTTGCACAACTCGTATGGCAACCAACATGTGGATGGTTAAATAATCTTTGGCTAGGTGGCTTAACTCATCTCCCAAGACTCTCATTATCTATATTGGACTCTGGAAATAGATTATTTATCTATCCATAAGCTGTTTCTATAGATGAGACATCAATGCAAAGCTTACAAAAAGGGAAGTGTCATCGGCGAATGCAAGACTTCTAATGTTTGAATTCTTATGCTTAGCATCCGTACACTGGGGGGAATAATACATGACAATGCACTAAAAGTGTCACGAAGACCAAGTACTGTTAGAACCAGGATCAATGTCTTATCAGGGCGGGGAACTGCATGATCAGGCCCGTAGAAATAATTTGTACAAGTTGGCCACATGTATTGGCAACTTTATTTACTTAAGCAAATGAATGTTTATGTAAATGTACTTTAAAAATGGAGAAAATAAATCAAAGTCCTTTTATTTTTATCTTAGCTCTCGTCTGAATGACAAGTTAATTTATTTTATAGTTTGAAAGTTAATAAAAAATTCAAATGCTTGTGCTAGGAAGAACAAGAGACATCCTCTTCAAGAGCACCGTAATATAAGGGTCCTCTCTTATGAAACCCTCATAGTAAAGGGTAGATTTCAGAAGTGTTTATGCCCAGAATCAAAAGTTATCAGATGCAGAAATATTCCCAAAGCTTTTGCAATTAAATGAAAAAGAATATCTTTAGCACAACAATTAAGCAAAAAGTTTCTTTTATTAATTAAAGTGCCAAACTTAGTAAAACGTTTTGGCGTAATTACAAAAAATAAAGAAAAAATATATATCAGTTCTTGCTGCCAGAACCCGAAGGGAGAGAAGAGTCTTCATTTTCTCTAGCGGGAGAAGGCTGTTTCACTACCGGTTCAAGGACTTTATCTTCTTCGGTTTCCCCTTCAGTTCTCAAATAGTCAGAGTTAGTATTCGAAGAATCAGATGCAGTGGGTCGAACGGGAAGGTTCTCATGAGCGATTGTCTCAAGTTCCCAGGCCTTGGCAATGCGGTCACCAATATTGGCAATGTCTTCTTTGGCCTCCTCCAAAGTCTTCCTCTTTGCATGATAAATGGCGTTGGTTTTCTCGGAGACAAGGTTCTTCTTGCTCATGGAGTTTTGCTCGGAGCTTATCAATCTTGGACTAGAGCTTTTCATTTTCTGCTCTCATTGTACTGATTTTGGAATGAAGCTCAACGTTGGTGGTTGAGTTAAGTCGATTCTTCTCCATGACTCTTCTGAGTTTTTCTTCAATTTTTGCTCTCCTCTCCTTGGCATCATTGTCCTCCTCAGTTGTGGAAATTAAGTTAGATTCCAAATTATTAACTTGCTCCATCAAAGCTGACTCACGCTTGACAGCAGCAGTCATGGTGTCATGCAGTTTGACCCACTTAGCCTTTGCTTGCTTCAGGTTTTCATGCAGCTTGGCATCTTCCTAGCTGTGGGCCATTCTATCTTGTTCGAACTGCTGCAATTGGGCCTCAAAATCATCCACTCGAGCAGTGTTTGCTTCCAGCACTAGGAGGAGCTTCACAAATAGATTTCATTTAGCCAAGAGCCGATATCGTTCTGAAATAAGCTCCTGCTTGTCCAAAATAAGCTTGTTTTGCCCCTCGAAAGCAAGAAGGTTGGCCTGCAAATGGATCAGTAATAAGATTATTAATGCAAAGAGTAAACTAAAAGGAGATAGAAGAAGTTTAAATCGCTATCTGTGCCGAATAGTGCATGCTATTGTTTATAAGACACTCCACAGAAAGAGAGTCAAGTTTTCTCCAATCCTTTGCTGAGGCCAGCGGCTTCAAATAATTGGCAAGCTCCACCGACTTGGAAATAATATGGCACTCCTCTGAAATAGAAAGAATGACACTTCGCTTTCCATGAAGGTTTTGGGAAGGTCCTAAGTAAATATTTCTGAAGTTCCTGTGGTCGGGACACCTTGGAGGAGAGGCACTTCCTACTTGTTCCGCTGGTGTCGGAGGAGAGGAAGCGACTGGTGCCGATGGAGAAGGAGCAGCTGGTGCAGATGAAGAAGAAACAATTGGTGTAGAAGAAGTGGTGGGTGTTGTTGGCTCAGAACTTGGTGGCAGAGAAAGGTCAGGGGCCGAACTCCTCTGATCCAAGACGTCATTAGGGATCGGAAAGCGGGAATAGACATATTCAACAAAGCCTGTTTCTCCCTAGAGTGCTTGAACTTCTTCTGGCGGTGGAGTTTGGAGCTCCCCCGGCTGAGCATCCAGTTGAGCTGATGATGACCTTTTTCTTCTTTGAAAATGGGCATCGTCATTAGTAACCCCTTCTTAATCATTAAGGACCACTATGACCAGTACAGTAGATATTCCTCTCACTCTCTTCTCCTATGTCCCAGTCGAGGAGGTACGCTTGCTCTTTGGTTTCTTATTTTTGGACTGGGGACTCTAGGAGGAGGCACCCTCACCGGAAGCACGAGTAAATCCACAAGCCCTACTCTGGTTAAGGGCATTTTGCAATACCCGTTCGGCCTCCTTTGGATGATCGAGAGACTCAATGTTGGGACACATGATGGAACCATTTGGAAGTCCTGTGTGGAGCAAAAGGACATTTAATAGATTGTTCCTAAGTTGTTAAGATTGAAAGAAAGAAGGACTTTTGCCTACCGTGATTCTTGGCCTTCCACCCATATTTGGGAGCTATCTCTTTCTACCATTGCCTACCGTGATTCTTGTACCCGTGGTGGTTCCCAGTGAGTAGATGGAACGAAGGAAATAAAAAGTCAGTAAAGAAGGATGTTTTTTCATTTCACGTAGAAAGGAAACGAATACCCGAAGACTTACAAAAAAGGTTCCATGATTCAGGAAAAGCTGGCGCTGTGGCTGGGATGATGTCCCTCGTAGCAATGAAAATGAACCGCTCTATCCATCCACATTTGTTGTCATCATCCACGCTGCTATGGAGGGTGTGATGACTACGCTTGCTAAGAGTTAGCACACCCCCACAAAAAAACTTTGGGGAGTAGAGCTTCATCATATGCGCGAGAGTTAGGGTTTCCCTAGTTTCAATGCATAATTGGCGGAGGCAGGCCACAGTGCGCCATATGGATGGACCTACTTGTGCTAAGCAGACTTGGTACCGGTGACATAATTCTAAGATTATTGGGTCAATTCATGTACCCGCTCCCAAGGTGAAAGGACCCAAAGTGAAGGGGTATGCATAGACATACATGAACCCCGACTCGGAGTAGGTAACTCGCTTTATCGCATCGGGGGTGAGGATTTCAACGTTACCCTAATTACATTCCTCCTTCACAACATGGATGCTAGAGGGACGAATGGAAGAAGGATATCTATGAACAAGCTTGAACCTATCAATTTTAGAATTTGGAGGTGGTTTGTGTTCTTGAAGATCAAATGTCGTGCTAAGGTGAAGTGGTATGATGGTGTTTACGGTTGGAAGTTCAGACTTGACGTCAACATCTTTTGTTCTGCTTTTCTTTGGGCCCTTACCGAAAAGAAGGCTAGAATTTTTGGAGGTAGTAGTGTAAGAGGACATGGTGATGAGAAATCTGTGAAGACAGTTTTACTAATCAAGCTGAATTTCTCAAGCAGTAATCTAAGAAAAGTTGGAGAAGAAGAGGAAGTTGTAAAAGTAAAGAGTTAGAATGAGTAGTGGAGAAGTTATAGACAGTTGATGGAAATATTTGCTGAATCACGGAGAAACACGTGTTCGGGTCATTAATGCGAGAATACGTGCATCATTTCAAGTGTCAGGGTCCGTTTAGGAACTTTTTCGCCAAGAAAGGAACTCTTTTCTACTTCCCGGTAACACTATCTTGCGTCACAGGAAAGTAGAGGGATTATCTGTAGAGGGTAAAATTGGTTAATGAAAGCTAGGCGAATGACAGAGTGACATGTGGAACTAAAGACATGCGGGATGTGAGTCAGCAAACAGCTGGCACCAAATGCAAGCATACAATCAGTGCTGAACGAATCCCAAAGACAGAGCAGCCAATAACAAAGATTCAAAGCACTGTTATCGGATAACATTCAATGGCAGCCGTTACAGAGAATATCTACATTTATAGCCAACCGTTATGCACCCATCAACAATTTTATTCTCATCTAAGAGTAGCTTTATTTGAGGATCTTGTCTCCCCGAATCAAGCTATAAATAGGAGAATCAATATCCATTGTCGGAACGAAACAATCTGCACACAAAAATCTATAATATACTTTTGTACTACCTCAGTTTTCGTTATTAAACATTGCTTTCGCTCTTATTATCGGAAAGTCTATGTTCTTAGTCAGGCTTGTCATCTTCTCTAGTTTCATTTGGCAATCTTACTTTTGTTCTCATTCATTTATTTATTATTGGGTCAAATCAATTAGCTTGTCTATAAACCACGTTATAAATTCAACTATACCATTTTACGGGTAAAGAATAAGTCGATTAGTAAGTCATTAACAGAGTTATGATATAAATACAAAAGAGAAATAAGTCTCAAAATAACATTATAAATATATAAGTCTAAGACAAGGTTTAAACATGATCACAACTCTATCACAAATCTCCCAAAGCCCGACGTCATATCATCACGAACACCTATCAACAGCAAACTATCTCAAATAAAGAATATCTTATATCCGGAGAGAAGTAAATAGACATGGATAAATAAGTAGGTGACGAGGACTTCACGTGATGCGGATCAGATCAAATAGAGTATCATGCCACGAAGTCTCCTAAAATACTCCTACACAGCTGGATGGGTACCACTTGTACCTGCCTCAGAATCTGCACAAACATATGCAGAAGTATAGTATGAGTATAAACCACTGTGCTTAATAAGCATCAAGTCTAGCCTCGAAGAAGTAGTGACAAGGGGTCGATACTGACACTTACTAACAGTCTAATAAACAAGTTAAAGCACAAATTATATGTGAACTAAGACATGATATTACCAAATATGTATAGAAGATAAGGATACAACAAATATAGAATTTAGGCATGCTTTTCAGATAAGGAGATCAAATACAGAGTAAAATATACGAAGTCTGGCATAAAACATGATGTGTATTGGTCAACATTCATATAAAAGCTACTGCATGAGTCTGGGATGTAAATACATGCTTATGACCCACCCTCAATACCTTACAACACAAATTCATGTTCCTAACACTGGCCATGTATCCAAAACCAAGCACCAATCTGGGTTCTACACTCATAGGGCCCAAAGTAACACGGGTTACCTGACTCTAGATGACAAATCCAAGTCCAAGTGCCAATCATATTACAGCCAATGATCAATAATCAATATCTGTTATCAGTGTTCTTGATGTCAAATCATCAACTTTCCTCAATATCCAACTCTCCAACTCATGCATACACGTATGAAATAATATAATTAAGATACACCAGGACACATAATAATAAAATACGGATAAATATTTACATAAATAAGAGATGATTATGGCTAATCATATATTTAAACTTTTTATAACAGTTCAATATACTTATTTAATATTCTTAAGTCTGATCATGATATCAAGCGTGCCAATAACCACTAAATCATAAATCAAGTAAGGCAAGTATATCTCTAATTAGAAAGCTCAATAAGGTGAAAAAGGTTCGTCATTTCCAAATCAACAAGTCATAGCCTTAAGTATGGTTTCTAATCATAATAAAGTTCATCACATAGTTATAACATCAAGGAAACATAGGTAAATAATTCACAAAGTCTAAACGGGGCATACTATAAGCCTAGCTCTATCCGAACATGGTCATAACCTTGCTAACGCATATACGCTCAAACCTCGTAAATATGTAGCTTTCGAATCAAGCAACAAGTAATAAATAGATCACCTAGGAGACTTCCGTCTAGAAGAATAAACAAGAGATTTACCTCCACCAAGAAACACCTTTAACCTTCTAGAACTGCTTTCCTTTCAAATCTATCTCAAAATGATTCGAATCTGGTCAAATATTACTTAAATGAGTCAATTCAATCCCAAGGAATTGATTCCACATAGAAAAGATTTAATCTTTAACCTAAATCAAAAATTCAACAAAAAAGTCAACCTCGGGCTCGAAATCTGAAACTAATGATAGATATAGATTACATATAATAACCTTAGTCCCAATATATAAGTAAATTCCAAAACCGAGTTCCAATTTAATGTTCACAATCCCCAAATTAACTCTCTTAAGTTTTAGTAAAAACTCCAAGTTCACTTGTTCAAATCCATGTTTGATGTTAAATCTATTACTCCATATATAAACCATAGATTTAGGTTAGAATCACTTACCCCAAGCTTGTGGCTGAAAAATCTTCTCCAAATGAGCTCCAAAAGTTGGAAAATAAAATAAAAATCACAAACTTTGACTTTAAATAGGCCATGACAAAATCTGCTCAAGGAGCCCCATAATAGCTCTGCAAACCGCATAACCATTCCGCGGTCTACATAATGCATCAAGAAATAGAACAATCCAAATAACCCTAGCAATCACGAATCAATTCTGCGGTTTGCATATCCATTTTGTTGTCCGCATAATGGATCGCGTAGTGGACTTAAACAAATGCCAACTTATGTAATTTCCCTCCAAACATGACAAAACTCACCCGAGCCCCTTGAGACCCCATCCAATCATTCCTATAAATACAAATTCATTATATGAACCTGTCCAAATTCTCAAAATGCACACGAGAACATCACAACAAAGAATCGAAGCTTAAACTAAATAGAAGTTCCTCTTAAGTTCTTAGGCTTCTAAACTTCCAACCAAGCGTCCGATTTATACTTATGCACCTCAAATCTCAACCAAACTTTGCACACAAGTTCATTTTAACCATTAGGACTTATCCAAGGTCTCAAAACCATAACCAAATCTCATTATCCCAAGAGTCAACTATCAGTCAAACTTATAAGCTCTATAATTTTCAAGTTGCTAACTTTTGACAAATAGAGTCAAAATCTTCTAAGAATATCCAAAACTAAATCCGAAAATACACCCAAGTCCAAAATTATTATACTAACCTATAGGAACCCTCAAATCCTGACTTCAAGGTCATTTACTCAAAATACATGGTCAACTCTTATAACTTAAGCTTCCAAAATAAGACTAAGTGTTCCTATTCACTCCCAAGCCTTCCCAAAACCAAAACAACTATTCCCTCAAGTCACAAAACATCAAAAGAAATTATGGAAAGAATCAAATAGAGGAATGGGGTTCTAATACTCAAAACGACCGACTGAGTCATTACATTTTTTCCCTCCTTAAACAAATATTTTTCTTCGAACGAGTTCATAGTCATACCTGAGATTCCATAAAGATGAGGATATATACTCCCCATAGCATACTCGGTCTCCCAAGTCACTTCCTCGGCTAGATGACCTCTCTACATGACCTTAGCTGATGCAATCTCCTTCGATCTCAACTTCTAAACCTGCCTATCTAGAATGGCCACTGACTCCTCCTCATAAGCCAGATTCACATTCAGTTACACTAAACTAAAATCCAACACATATGACTTATCTTCATGATACTTTCAGAGCATACAAACATGAAATACGAGATGAACGTCTGACAAGCTGGGTGACAAAGCAAGCATGTAAGCCACCTCACCAACTTTCTCTAAAATCTCAAATGGGCCAATATACCTAGGGCTCAACTTGTACTTCTTCCCAAACCTCATCACGTCCTTCATTGGCGAAACTCTAAGAATTACCTTCTCGTCCTCCATAAATGCCAGATCAAGGACCTTTATATCCGCATAACTCTTCTGCCTAGAATGAGCTGAACGGAGTCTCTCCTAAATCAATTTTACTTTATCCAAAGCATCACAAACCAAATCTGTACCCAATAACCTAGCCTCACCAGTATCAAACCAACCAATAGAAGAACGACATCATCTACCATATAAAGCCTTATACGACGCCATCTAAATGATGTACTGGTAGCTGTTGTTATAAGCAAACTTCGCCAATGGTAGGAACTGATCCTAATGACCTCCAAACTCAATAACACAAGCTATCAATATATCCTCAAGAATCTGAATAGTCTGCTCGGACTGACTATGTCTCTATTGGTGAAATGTCATGCTAAGATCCACCTGTGTATCCAAATATCACTAAGTAGTTCTCCAAAAGTGAGATATGAACTAAGTATCCCGGTCTGAAATTATAGAAACAAGCACTCCATACAAATGAACAATCTCTCTGATGTAGATCTATGCCAACTTCTCTGAAGTGTAAGAAGTTATCACTGCAATGAAATGTACAAACTGAGTCAATCTATCCATAATGACCCAAGTAGCATCAAACTTTATCAAGACCATGGAAACCCTACCACAAAATCCATAGTGATACACTGTCACTTCCACTCTAGTATAACCTTCTTCTAAAGCAATACACATAGTCTCCGATGCTCATACTTGACCTGTTGACAATTGAAACACCACGAGTATTGTCCAACAATATCCTACTGCATCCTCTGCCACTAATAATGTTGCTTCAAATCACGATACATATTCGTAGCAACCGGGTAAATGGAATACCATGAACTATGAGCCTCTACAAGAATCAATTCCCTCAAACCATCAATATTAGGAACACAAATCTGACCCTAAAGTCACAATACACGATAATCTCCAATAGCCACCTCCTTAGCACAACCTCACAACACCGTGTCCATAAGGACATACAAATGGGGATCATCATACTGACGAGCCTTTATTGTCTCAAACAAGGACGAGTGCGTAACAATACAAGTAATAACTCTACTAGGCTCGCAAATATCCAATCCCCAAAAATCTACTAGCGAGGGCCTAAACATCCATAGCCAAAGGCGTTTTGTCAGCTGGAATAAATTCCTAACTACCCATACTCTCCATTTTTATACGCAAGGCATCTGCCACCATATTTGCCTTACCCGGATGGTACAATATAGTAATATCATGATCTTTAAGAACCTCAAGCCACCTCCGGTGTCTTAAACTCAAATCCTTCTACTTGAATAGATGCTAAAGACTTCGATGATCAATATGAACCTCACATGACACGCTATACAAGTAATGCCTCCAAATCTTAAGTGCATGCGCAATAAATGATAACTCCAAATCATGAACTGGATAATTCATCTGATGCACTTCAATTGCAGTGACACATAAGGAATCACCCAACCATCCTGCACAAAAACTACACCAAGACCAACATGTGAAGCATCAAAATACACTGTGTATGGCCTGAACTTGTGTGCAACACTAACACTGGAGTTGTAGTCAAAGCAGTCTTGAGCTTGTGAAAGCTCTTCTCACATTCATCAAACCATCTAAAAAAAACACCTTTTTTAAGTCAACTTGATCAATAGGGCTACAATGCATAAAACCCCCTATACAAAACAACAATATTAGATAGCCAAGCCCAAGAAACTCCTAGTCTCTGTAGCCGTAATAGATCTAGGTCCACCTTGATCTGTCTCAATCTTCTTTGGATCAACCTTGATACCATCACTAGACACCACCTGACCTAATAAGGCTACCGAGTCCAACCAAAAATCGCACATAGAAAATTAGCATACAATTACTTTTCCCTCAGAATCTGAATTACTATCATCAAATGATGTTCATACTTCTCTCTACTATAGGAATGTACCAATATATCATTAATGAATAAAATAACAAAAGAATCCAAATATGGATGAAACATACTGCTACTGGAGGAAAAGTCAAATAATACATCACCAAGAACTCATAATGCCCATAACGAGTCCTAAAAGCCGTCTTAGGGATGCCAGAATCCCTAATCTTCAACTGATCATAGAAAGATCTAAAATCAATCTTCAAGAACACCCTGGCACCCTGAAGCTAATCAAACAAGTCATACGAGGCAATGGATACTTGTTCTTGATAGTGACCTTGTTCAACTGCCTATAATCAATGCACATCCTCATAGAACCATCCTTTTTCTTTTCAAATAACACCGGTGGACCCCAAGGAGATGCACTTGGTCTGATAAGTCCCTTATCCAACAACTCATTTAATTGCTCCTTTAACTCCTTCAACTTAGTAGGAGCCATATACTTTGAGGGAATACATATGGGCTGAGTGCTCGACACCAAATCAATATCCATATCGGTTCACATGCCCGATAAGTTTGTAGGAAGCACATATATAAACTCTCCCACTATGGGAACTGAATCAACAAAAGGAGTTTCAGTATTGGTATCTCTAACATAATCCAGATACGCCAAGCATCCCTTCTCAACCATCCCCTGATCCTTTAGAAATAAGATCATCCTACTAGGGGTATGACCAATAGAACCCTTCTATTCCAACTTTGGTAACCCCGACATAGCTAGCATCATAGTCTTACCACGATGATCAAGAATAACATAATACGACAATAGACAATCCATACCCAAAATCACCTCAAAATCTACCATATTCATCAATAGAAGATCAACCCTAGTCTCATTACCCTCAAAGGTAATCACACGAGACTGATATACATGATCCACCATAATAGAATCACTGACGATTTTAAATACATAAACATGAATATCAAAAGAACCACGAGGCATATCCAAATTAGAAGCAAAATATGATGATACATATGAATATGTATACCCCGAATCAAACAACACAGAAGCATCCCCATGACAGACTGCAAACATACTTGTGATCATAACATCTGAGGCTATTACCTCGGGTCTACCCGAGAAAGCATTGTAACGAGATAGGACACCACTGGCCTGACCTTCATGGACCTGGCCCCTTCTCTAGGGAGACCTCTACCTATATGTCCTTATCTAGTTAATTAAGTAGGGGATGAAGCAACTGGTGCTGGAACCACAGACTATAAATTTGTGGAGTTGCACCTCTAATAAGCCTAGGGCAATACTTCGTCACATGTCTAAACTCTCCACACTCATAACAACCCTTAGTTCACTAAGGCTGCTAAAACTGAATCTACCCTTGATGACCTGAATACCTACTAGAAGAACCTTGAACGGATGGAGTACGGTATAACTCACTAGGAGATCAGTAAAAGATGATAGAACTGGAGTGTTGAAAGATGACCGAGCCACTGCACCAGAGGCTATATGTTGAGCAGAGTGAGCCAACCTACCATGATGGCCTTTACCAAACTGACCCCTATCTCCAGATGAGGTACTGCTAAAAGTACCAAAATGATCTCATCATGGCCTATATCCCTTAACTGCGAATATTCTCGATCCTCCGAGCTATCTCCATGGCCTCGTAGAAGGTATTCCCAATCTCTGACTCTCGATCTATAGCAACCTTGATGCCATAAGTCAATCCCTCACTAAATCGCCTAACCTTTCTGATTGGGTGGGGATCAAGAAAGTAACATGACGGGATAAATTTATGAATCTTGCCTCATACTCGATCATAGACATTTGATCCTACTGAAGATGCTCAAACTGGCCACTAAACTCATCCCTCCTAGTGTGTGGGGTGTGCCTATGAAGAAACAAATGCGAGAACTGAGTCCAAGAAAGAGAAGATGAACCTGTTGGTCTACCCTGCTCGTAGGTCTGCCACCATCTCCTAGCAACCCCTCTCAACTGAAATGTCGTTAAGTCCACCCTGTTGTACTCTACCAAACCCAAGTTTTAAAAAATTTGATGAAATCTGTCAAGAAAATCCTGTGCATCCTTTGATGAGTCACCATCAAAGTGAGGAGGATGTAGCATCTGAAACCACTTCATCATTTTTTGCTCCTCAACAGACCTGGTAGGTATAACCACGGGTCTAGCTGTTATAATGGGCTCCCTGTCGCTAGCTGACAATACTCCGAACATCGAAAACATTGCCACTACCTACTCCGGAGTACGAGTGGAGGAGGTATGAACTCTCCCTCCCACATTAGATGTGATTGGGGCCACTAGGACTACTCCAACCCGAGTCAATGCATCAATGAAGCTGACCATCTTGGCCATAGCCCCCTCAAATACTAGTGTAGCAACAAAACCCTCTAGATGTTTGATAGGGTACTAGATCCTCAACATGATCATCAACGATCTAATCCACCACCTGATCCGTCAGTGTGCTCATGGTCTCCGATGGGTGCTCTTCACATAGTTGCAATTGTACGGCCCCTGGTGGGAGCCTTGGCCTTGTCCCAGGTAGGGCAGGGCATATATCGGGTATAACCGAGAGCCCGAATCGATAAAATACTAATGGGTTATCGATATCAGGCTATTGGATAAATAGTTTGATAACAGTTTAATGTTATTTGACTATTAGGTTATCGGGTCGGGTCTCGGTTTACCAATTTTATTGACGTTTTAACCGATAGCCCAATAAGCTTTAAAGAAAATTTAATTTTACCCACTAAGTATATAAAGCCACCTTATGGCTTCATTCTCTCATTTTCTCAATTCTCTTGATAGTTACTCTTCATATTCAGACATTAATCCTTAGAGTAAGTTTTAAACTTTTTTGAATTCTCATCTTAATTCTTCAGTTAAGATTTTTTGTTTTAAGCTTTAAAGAATCTCTAGTATTTGCAAGATTAGGATTTTATATTTTTCTATGAATTATGCCCGCCCGTAGTGAGATAGTTAGTAAGATTAGATTGTTGAATGTCTTATTCCTTACTCCTAGTAAATTATAACTTTGAAAATTCAGATCATTCATTGGGATTTTCAAATGCAAAGAATGTTTTCTTTTCTAAACTTGAAATTTAATTCATATTTTCTTAAGAGCAAAAATTCATTTCCTTTCTCTTAATAGTATGATCACGATTTCTTTAATAAAAACATAAAATTTTTGGATATGTTTTATTTTTATCGGGTAAATCGATAACCGAACTGATAAGGATTGATAACCAACTAACCGACACCCGATAACCAATATCTTATCGGTTTGGTTATCGGTTTAGCATATTTATAAACCGATAACCAATATGCCAAATTGATAACATCCACAACCGAACCGAACCAACCGATGCCCATCCCTAGCCATAGGTACTACCTCCCCCAACTCTGGTCGGGGGTATTGTCTCTCCCTTACCCACTGCTGCTGTTGAAGCACGCGTTCCCACCATCTCTGAGGGAGTAGAAGAGAAAGATTTAGACTTAGATAATAATCAATGTACGATAAGGAATCAAGAAAGGGTAAAGTTCCTAAAGTCCTATATCCTCTCTCGTAGAGATACTGACACTTCTATACCGATCCACAAGACTCTACTAGGCCTGCTCATAACTTGTAAGGTCCTTAGAACCTAGAGCTCTGATATCAACTTGTCAGGACCCAAAATCCCACCAATAATCGTGATAGCGCCTAACCTACTTGCTAGGAAAGATAAATCTGAACAACATTAATAAAAGCCGATTATTATGTCATTACTAGAGTTATGATATAAATAAGAAAGTGGAATAAGTCTCAAAAAAATCATAAGTGCATAAATTTAAGATAAGGTCTAAACACGACCACAACTTTCACCCAACTCTCCTAAAACCTGATGTCACATCATCACGAGCACCTATCAAGAGTAACCTATTTCAACTAAACAATACATCTGTTTGATGAAGCCCCAAAATTACCCATACCTAGACTCATGGTTGGACTTCATTTTATCCAAATTCTTGGCTAGATAGAAGTAGACATAGATTGATAAATATGGGAGAGGGACTCCATATGCTACATATCGGAATAAATAGAGTATCTCACCGTGAAGTATCAAACTATGCTCCTATACAAGTGGATCGGTACCACCCGTATCTGCCTCAGAATCTACGTAAAATTGTGCAGAAGTGTAGTATGAGTACAAACCATGGTACTCAGTAAGTATCAAGTCTAGCCTCGAAAAGGTCATGATGAAGGGTCGATACTAACACTGCCTAACAGTCTAATAAACATGTAAAAGCATAAATAGTATGTTAACTAAGACATGCTATTACCAAATATGTACAGAAGATAAGGATACAACAAATTTAGAATCTAGGAATGCTTTTTCAGATAGGGAGATCAAATACAAAGTCAAATATACCACATTTCGCATAAAACATGATGTGTATCGCTCAACTTTAATATAAAAGCTACTTTATGAGTCTAGGATGTAAATGCATGCTCATGACCAACTATCAATACCTCACAACACAAATCCATGTACCTGACACTGGCCACATGTCCAAAACCAAGCACCAATCTGGGTGCCTACACTCATAGGGCCCAAAATAATGTGGTAATCACCTGACTCCGAAGGGACAGATCCAAGTGCAAGTGTCAAGCATATTACAGTTAATGATCAACCGTTATCAGTGTCCTTGGTGCCAAAATCCTTAACTTTCCTAAATATCCAACTCTCTAACTCATGTACATGCGTATGAAATAATGTAATTAAGATGAACCATGACACAATAATAATAAAATAAGGGTGAATATTTACATAAATAAGAGATGGCTATAACTAATCATATAGCTGAACATTTCATAACAAATTAATATGCTTGTTTAATATTCTTAAGTCTGATCATGATATCAAGCATGATAAAAGTAAGCCAATAACCTCTAAATCATAAATCAAGTAAGGCAAGTATATGGCTACGAATAATTAGGAATATCAACACGCTGAAAGAAGTGCTTCATGTCCAAATCAACAAGTGATTACCGTAAGAATGGTTTCTAATCATAATAATGTAAGGCCCGTAACATTTTATCTAGAACCCGGGATTTCATGGTGCCGAGGTAGGCTAAGGTGTTTGAAGATTGTAAAAATTCTTAGCTCTCCGCGATACGGACTTTTTGGGTTGTACAATGCATTTGGGAGTTGGAGGAAAAATTATTGCAGAACATGGCATTTTTGCAGTCCATTATGCGACTGCAGAACTACTCCGACTGTAGATCTGCCACAGAGTGGAGCAGAAAAATGGCCCATTTTTGGAGGTCATTTTGCGGTCGACTATGCGATAACATAATTATTTCGCGGGCCGCACATCCGTCGCAGAACCAACATGAGAAAAGTTTTGGAGGGAGATACTGTGGCGCGTTATGCGATCGCATAACTGTTCTACGGGCCATAGAACGGCCGCAGACTTGACCAGGTCTGCCCAAGTTTGGGATAATTTTTGCGGTCCCCTTTGCGGATCTCATATTTGTTTTGCAGTCTGGTCTATGATCGCAAACCCGGTTTCGTAGGCTTAAGTTTGGGAAAATTTTAACTGACCCCATTTTTATAAAACGATCTTGGCGGTTATTTTTGAAGGTTCCAGCTGATGTTTTAGAGAGGGGAGTGCTCTAAAGAGAGAGAAGGAAACCCGAAGCAGTTTGTTCATAAATCCTTGATCAATCCTTGGAGAATTCACAAGGAGAACCTGCAAAATTGTCTACTAAAGAGGTAAGATTTGAGCCCTAGCTTTCTATTTTGAATTTGGGGCAGAAGATGGGTAATTGAGAGTGTGATTCTTAGGAATGGGAGTTGTTCTTGTGCATGCATGTACCAATAAGGATGGTGGGGCGGTCATCTAACTAATGTGGGTAAGCTCTTGGTGTTGGATTGGTTGTGGGGTGAATGAGACCTTATAGAAGAACCTTGTAGTGAAATTTGCACACATAGTGTTTGATAAAATACTTAAACGAGCTGAACCCATGAACTTCTTCCTAATTAGGGGTCGATTTTGTCGTCTCTCTAATAGATTGAAGTCTCTAGGATTTCTAGAATGTAGTAGTAAATTAAGGAAAGCTCAAGCAAGTTGTGTTGGCTAAACACCTCTTGTAGAATCGAATTCCATGATGTCCTCGTAAGTTGCAATTATGATTGGCTCAAGTTCTTATTTCTCATGTTCCTAGTCCTTCCTATTAAATTTGATTATTCTAAATAAGTGTTGGTTGAAAGATGCAAGTACTCACAATGTGTTTCAAATGTTCCTATCATATCATGATCTCCTACGAGAATGTAACCAATTATGACAAATGTATCAAAGGTGTTATGATTTAAAATCATGTTTCAATTGCAAGTTATCATGCCTAATTGTGGAAGAAAAACTCAATGTGCTTATATATATATATATATATATATATATATATATATATATATATATATATATATATATATATATATATATATATATATACACACACTTAATGTCTTGATTAAAAATGCCCTTATTGTTGATAATCCATGATGATGCTTGGAAGTGAAAGGAGTGAGTATGAAATATGAAATACGGTCGACGTGCTAAGAACAAAATTACACTTGTGGCCACTAGTGCCAATGAAATGAAAAGATGTATGAAAGATTATGAAATTAACTATAACTCCTTTTTATAATAAATATTTTGGGAGTATCGTTTAGACACCGAGGAAGGGTAGGTTGAAATAACCTAACCCCAAAACTACACGTGCTATGTAGGAGTGATTGAGGGGTAAATCCTCGTATTGATGTGTTGAGATTATTCCCCTCAAATGGGATGAGATTGATGTGCTTAGATTATTCTTCTTAATTTGGATGAGATGATTGCTAGCGGAATGTGATGTGATGTCGACCAACACGGCATTATGGTGAGACGGCTTAGTCGATCGAGCTGAGATCGGACGCCATGTCGTGCACATGGTGTTGTTGTGATGGGATGTCTTTGGGTGAGACGGCTTAGCCGATCAGTCCGTGATCAGACTTCGTGCTAATAACATGGTGGTATATCAGTACTAAAGATCTCCCAACTTAAAAATATTGAAATTTACTTGAAATTTACCTTTCTCTTAACTTGACACTTTAATACTGTTGGAGGCTCTCATTGATTCCATATTTCTTTCTCATTATACAGTTACTCGTTCTATTGAGAGGGTGTTTAGTCTTACATACTAGTACTATTCCATATGTACTAACGTCCCTTTTGCTGGGGGCATTGCATATTCAATGGATGCAGGTGGTTCCACAGAAGAAGGAAGCGATCAGTGATAGCAGTACACCCGTTTCTGAATTAACTTGGTGAGCCCCACTTCATTTCAGGGTCTTGTATCTTGTGTATCTTATTTATAGTGTTTTGATGTATAGACGAGGCCTTGTTGCTAGCACCATCTTGCTACTATTTTATATCCATTAGAGGCTCTGTAGACATAGTGTGGGTTGTATCTTGGTTTGGGAAAGTCAAACTAAAAAGTGTTGTGTTTGCATCACATATTTCCACTTCTAAACTATGAATGTGTAATGTAATATTTTGGAAACTCTTGAATGAAGTTCTAATGGTAATGAAATTGGTGTTGTACATGTAATCTTCTCATTGTCCAATTACTGAAATAAATCTTCACTTTATTCATAGGTAAGGTCGGGTAGATGGAATCTAGTAGGCTTACTTGACTGGGGTATCTGGGTAAGATTCATCATGTGGTCATAACATCAAGGAAACATAGATAAATAATTCACAAAGTCGAAGCGAGGCGTAATACAAGCCTAGTCTAAGACATAGTCATAACCTAGCTAACGCATATATGCTCGTCACCTCGTATATACGTAGCTCCCAAATCAAGAAACAAGTAGCAAATAGATCACCTAGGGGGATAATTTCCTCTTAAAAGGCTATACAAGAATTTACCTCTACCAGGGACCACCTTCAACCTTCTAAAACCACATTTCCTTTTAAATCCATCTCCAATATTACTTAAATGAGTCAATACAAGCCTTAGGAATTGATTCCATATAGAAAAGATTCATTCTTTAACCCAAATTTAAACGATAACAAAAACGTCAACCTCGGATCCCATGCCCCAAATCCAAAATTAATCATAGATATAGATTGCCCATAATATCCCGAGAGTCCAAATATATAAATAGATTCTGAATCGGGTTCCAATTTCATGTTCAAATGTAATGACCCAGGCAGTTGTTTTGTGTATTTGAACCCTATTCCCCTATTTGATGTTTATCGTATGCTTAGTTATTATTGTTTGACTTGCGGGATGGTTGAGTTTGGTTTTAGGAAGGTTTGAGAGTGATTTGGAACACTTAGTCTCATTTTGGGTGCTTAAGTTGCTTGAGTTGACCAAGGTTTGACTTTTTAGTAGACGACCTCAGATTGGTGATTTGATGGTTTCAATAGGTTCGTATCGTGAATTTTGGACTTATGCGTATGTTTGGATTTAGATTTGGAGGTTCCTAGAAGGTTTTGGCCCTATTTGTCGAAAGTTGGCAATTTGAAGGTTTGGAGAGTTTATTAATTCGATCGGGAGTTGACTTTCAAGTTATTGGACTTCGATTGGTGTTTTGGGACTTTTGATAGGTTCATTTAGTTGATTGGAGCTTGTGTGAAAAGTTAGGTGGTAATCCGAAATGTCTAAGTGTGAATCAGACACTTTTAGTGAAGTTAGAATATTTGAAAGTTAAGAGAAGGATTTTGTAATGACTCCACTGGTCATTTTGTGTATTTGAGCCCCATTCCCCTGTTTGATGCTTCTCGTAAGTTTGTTATTTTATGACTTGCGAGGATGGTTAGTTTGGTTTCGAGAAGTTTTGAGCGTGATTTAGGCACTTAGTCTCATTTTGGAAGCTTGGTTCGTATGTTGATTTTGTACTTGGGCATATGTTCGGATTTAGAATTGGAGGTTCTTAGAGAGTTTTGGCTCTATTTGCCGAAAGTTGAAAATTTTAAGCTTTGGAGATGTTCATAGGTTTGACCGGGTATTGAATTTGGTATTATCGGACTCCGATTGTGGTTTTGCAACCTTGGATAGGTTCATTTGGTTAATTGGACTTGCGTGCAAAGTATGGGTGGAATCTGAAATATTTAGGCTTGATTTAGACATGTTTGGCGAAGTTAGAAAGTTAAGAAATGGATTTTGAATCTCGATTCTTGGTTTTGATGTTGGTTGTGGTGTTTTGAGCATTTGGATAAGTTTAGACAGGGTATTAGAGCTTATTGGTATGATTGGACGGGGTCTCGAGGGGCTCAGGTGATGTTCATCGCATTCGCGAGGGGGATCTCGTGTTCGCGATGAAGGATATTTGTATTGGGAGCCGTTGTGCTTCACATAATGGGAGCTGCATTCACAAAAGAGGATTTTGGTTGGGGGCATTGGCTTTCGTGTTCGCGAGGGAGCTAGTCGCATTTGCGAATAGTCGAGGTGAATGGCCTCTACGTTTGCAAGGCCCCTGTCACATTTGCGAAGGAGGTTCTATGGAAGTGACATTTTTGTGCTTCGTGAACGCGAGGCTTGGGCCGCATTCGCGAAGTGTTGGGCAGACCACATAAGTGTTATATTTTGGGATTTTACCCATTATCTCATATTTTGAACCCTATACTTCGAGAGGAGGAGAGTTTGAAGAGAAATTTCACTACTACATTGGAGGTAAGGTACTTTTACTTGGATTTGATTATACATCTTCAATCCCCACGGATTTTCACACTTTAATCATGGAATTTTGGATAGAAAATTTGGGACTTTTGTCTACAGCATAAAAGATGGTATTTTGGGGATTTGAGGGTCGATTTGGACTCAGTTTTGGAATCTAATCATATTTTGGATTCGTGATATTAAGGGTAGTCAGGATCTACCCCTTAACTCGGGTTTTGACTATATGGTCCTGGGTAGACTTTTGTTGACTTTTGGATAATTGATTAAAGACCGAAGCTTTATTGTTGGGAATTGATTCCTATGACTTTGTTTGATGTTATTGCGTTGTATTTGGCTAGATTCAAGTCCTTAAGAGGTTGATTTGAAGGGAAAGGCTATTTTGGAAGGTTGAAGCTTACCCGGTAGAGGTAAGTCTTTTGTCTATCCTCGTAAGAAGGAATTCTCTCCATAGGTGATCTATTTGCTACTTGTTTCTCCATTTGTAAGCCATGTATATACAAGGTGACGAGCATATATGCCTATCTAGGTTATGACCGTACCCGATAGTGTTGACTTGAGTTATACCTTGTTTGTATTATGTGAAGTTGTTATCCATGTTTTAATTACTTTTGTGACTACGTGATAGTTCATAATTCTGATTTAGGAACATGTTTAAAGTTATGACTAATTGAATTGGGCATAAAGGATTATTTTGCCATGCTGATATTTATTGTTAATCCGTAGTCATACAGTTGTCTTGATTGCTCTATGACTTGGTGGCTGCTTAATTGACTCATGTTAAATAATATGAGTTAACTTGTGCATGCTTAAATAACTTATTGAACCGTTGTGATAAATTGAATTACACGATTAGACATAGCCATCTTTTATCCATATGAGCTTTTATCCGCATTTTTATTGTTATGTTCGGTGCTTCTTTATTATATTGTTTCGTACACATATACATGAACAAAAATTTAGTTATGGTGGAAAGCTGAGGATTTGTCACTACCGACACTATGAGTGGATATTGAATATTGGTTATTGATAACTAATTGTAAAATGATCAAATGCTTGGATATAGATCGGTCCTTCTGGAGTGAGGTGACTACCCATGTTAGTTTGGGCCAAGTATGCGTAGACACCCGGTATTTTGGTGCTTGTTTGAACACATGGCATGTGTCAAGCACATAGATTTGTGCTGTGAGGTGTTGAGAAAGGATCCTGAGGCATGCATACATATATATATTTCGATTCATGCAGCAATTTTATATGAATGTTATTGACATGTATCATGTCTTGATGTCAGGATTTAGGTGTTGACATCTTATTGATCTCCCTTATCTGTAAAGTATGTCTAAATCTCGTATGAACTGTGTTTTGAGATTTTACATTCATTTGTTGATACCATGATTTATTCCTCCGTATATTATTTATGCTTTCATCTGAATATTGGACTGTTAGTGAGTGTTGACGTCGACCCCTCGCCACTATTTCTTCGAGGCTAGACTTTATACTTACTGGTTATTGTGGTTTTTGTAATCATACTACACTTCTGCATATTTTGTGCATGTTCTGAGGTTGGTGTTAGTGGTGTTCACCCAATTGAGTAGGAGATCCAGTGGAAACTTCATGATGAGTTGCTTTACTTTATCAGATCCACAACACATGGAGTCCCCCTATCTACTTATTTGTTCTGTCTATCTATTTTCATTTTTGATAGACATTATGGTTCAGTTGACCCTCGTTATCCTCGTTAGATGCTTTTGATAGCTGTGACACTAGGTTTTGAGAATTATAGCTAGTTGTGTTCGTGTTTAGATTTGTCTTAGATCTTTATATTTATGATATTGGTTTTGAGACTATTTTCACTTTCTTATTATATTATGCTTCTATTAAAGATTTGGATAATCTGCTTTAATTATTAGTGATTGAGTGTTGGCTGGCTTAGCAAGCGGCTTAGGTGCCATCACCACCTTTGAAGGGATTTTGGGTCGTGATAAGTTGGTATCAGAGCTCTAGATTCTAAGTGTCTCACAAATCGTAGGCGGGCCTAGTAGAGTCTTGTGGATCGGTATAGAGATGTTAGTATCTATTTGCGATAGGCTTTAGGGCTTTAGGAAACTTTCCCTTTTTTGATTCTCAATGTGAGTCAATTATTGTCCAGGTCTAAATCTTTTTGTTATATTCTCTCATAAATGGTGAGGACACTCGCATCAGCAGTGGCACCGGGCACCTGGCATTTGGCATCGGGCATCAGAGAGGTAGCACTACCAGCCGTAGCCAGGAAAGGGAGGGCTGGGGTAGGTCCAAGATAAGGCCAAGGCTCCAGCTATGGGACGCACTATCATAGCTAGGAGTGAAGCATCCATCCGGGCCATACCAGGGTAGTTGTAGCGACCCACTTGCGGAACAGGCGGAGGATCAAAATTACAAATGAGCATGTGAAGGCTCTAGTGCCTATTCAGCATCCAGAGGGTTTCATTGTTGCACTAGTGTTTTAGTAGGCCATGGCTTAGATGGTCATATTTATCGACGCCTTGACCTAGGCTAGAGTGCTTCCAATGACCCTAGCTACATCTATGCTTAGCGGGGAGCTCAGACACCTGTCACTCACACTCCGAAGTAGCCTATTGCAGTAGCTACGCCTCAGATTATGCTTGCCATGTCTGCTGAGGAGCGAAATAGGCTAGAGATGTTTCAGAGGTTACGTCATCCTAATTTGGATGGTAATGCTTCAGAGGATGCCTAGGATTTTCTAGATCAATGTCATCAGATGCTTCACAATTTGGGTCTGGTAGAGTCCAATAGGGTAGACTTCTCTACATTTCAACTGAGGGAACCTGCCAAGAGATGGTGGCCACCTTATGAGCTGGGCATACCAGTTGGTTCATCTTGTCTCACTTGAGCTCAGTTTTCACATTTCTTTCTTGAGACGTATATCCCACTACTATCCATCAGGCCATAAAGATAGCTTGGAGGAAAAACACATTCGCGGCTAGGGGAGAGAGGTCATGGTGAGATACAAGAGGCCTTGTCGTTCTGGTGGTTTTAGTGGCACCTCATATGGTGATAGAGGTCAGTTTAGTAGAGGCCATCCTGGTTGACCAACTAATTTTACACATCATATAGCCCGTGCTGCAGTGGCTCGAATATCTTTTAGCACCCCAGTTCTATCATCTTTCAGTGCTTTCCCAACGAATTTGTACTGCACTGTGTCTGTTCAGGGTTCCCCCAGTGGGTCTTCAGGTCCTCAGGGGTAGTATTAGTCTTAACTGCCTTTAGCAAGGGGTTTTTATGATTGTGGAGAGTTCGACCATGTGAGAAAGTGTTGCCTAGGCTTGGTAGCAGGTGCCTTGATTAGGAAGACAGAGAGTATGGGAAGTTATGAATTTATTCCAGTTGTTGAGAGACCTTTGACTATGGATGTTCTGGCTTTATATAATGACCCGACCGATTATTTTATGTATCTGAGCCTTGTTCCCCTATTTGATCCTTCCCGTATGCTTGTTTATTGTTATGGGACTTAATAGGATGGTTGGGTTGGTTTCAAGAAGGTTCTGGAATGAATTGGAACACTTAGTTCCATGGTTGGAGGCTTAAGTTATGAGAGTTGACTAAGGTTTGACTTTCGACTAGGTGACCTCGGATTGGTGTTATGATGGATCCATAGGTTCATATAGTTATTGTAGACTTGGGCATATTTCCATAATTGGATTTGGAGGTTCCTATGATGTTTTGGCTCTAATGGTTGAAAGTTAGAAAATTAAAGGTTTGGAAGGTCCATAGATTTTACCAGCAGTTGACTTTGATAATATCGGGTTCAAATTGTTATTCTGAGACTTGGAATAGGTTCACTATGTCATTTGGTATTTGTGTGCAAAGTTTGGTTGAATTCTGATTTGTTTTGATATGAATCAGACGTTTTTTTAGAGGTTTAGAAACATATTAACTTAAGAGAAGTACAATTGTAGTTTGATCGTCGATTTCTTAGATGTGATGATATTACATGTGTTTGGAGGATTTGGATGCGTCCGGATAGTGTTTATGGACTTGTTGGTATGATTGGACGGGGTCCCGGGTGGCTTGAGGGAGTTTCAGACCACCCGGACTTGGTTGAGATTGTAGATTTTCTGTTGTTGTCTTGTGAGCTTCGAGATCGCGGAGCTGGTCTCGCGATCACAGAGACTTATTTGGGCAGATGTGATGTTACACACCATGTTTTCGTATGGAAAACAATGTCATAAGTTAATTAATGTAAGTTCGGGAATGAGATCCTCTTTGAAAGTATATAAAGTAATTTAATGATGTTACATCCCGTATTTCCGTTCAACATATACAAGACTAGGTTGAGGACGAATGCACTTAAGCGTGAGAAAGGAGATTTTGGACAAATAAAAACGAGTTGCTTTCTTACCCGACGTGCCTGCTTCACCAATTAGAGCATCACGTGACACACCCTAATGAAACAAGTAGGTGTGTCACCAACTTGCTAAAATGAGAGGCCCAAATTAATGAGTTGTTTGTGGCCCAAATTAAGGTTAAAGAGAGGGCCATTGGGGCACTAGTTTGGTCGACCGTAAGGGATTATTAAAGCCAACATCTGACCATTTTCACCCATCTTCATCCAAAATAAAGTTCATCAACATCCTCTCTTTCTCTCCCAAGGCAAATAGCCACCCTTCTTTCTACTAGGGCTCTAAGTGGAAAGGGATTCAAGTTTCATTCCTCCCCCATCATGTGAGATGATTTTCATGTGTTTTATATTTTCTCCTAAGATCTTAAAGATTTCTATACCAAACAGCCCAAGATAGCCCTTCTCTTCCAAGGTTAGACCACCTACTATTAATTAAAAGTGTTGTTGAAGTGGTGGAGATCACTTGTTTGATGTTGTTGCTAAGTTGTGAGCATTCTCAAGTTAAGGGAGACTTTTCTAGGGTTTATTATTGATGCATCAGGTAAGGAATCTTCTCTTCTTCATGTGTTTGAGCTTATTGGAGTCTTAGTTATCTTGTGACAATACGAACTTGTAAAGAAATGGCCTGAAATGAGTTCTAAGTTACTACAATTTGCTGGACTGTTATGAGGTTATTTTTATTGTGTATTTGTGGCTGAAAATTAGTAGGAACAACCTGAGTAAGTTGTGATTGTTACTATTGAAGTGTATTCAAGTTCTAGCTAAGTTGTATGGACAGAAAAGTGCAAGTTAGAACTTGGTCGTTGGGTGAGATGGTGCAGACTGTTTTGGTGATGTATTGTAATGTATATAAGGTTAGATATTGATTTATATATGTTTGTTGACATTCTAGACATTGTTGGTCTTGCTGTTTGAGTTGAGGAAACTGAAAAGAATAAGGGGAGGTGCTGTCCAAAATTTCGTAGACGAGCTAGTCACTCATTTGTGTTGAGTTCTAGCCTCCATAAGATTGACAATGGTCCCTTATTGTTTGTTGTAGATTGAAGTACTAATGGGCTGAACCGTCATCGTGTGGTTAAGTAAATGACAAAGGTATGTTAAGGCTATCCCTTCTTTCCTTTTGGCATGATCCATATGATACAAATAAAACGAGCAAACCCGCAACTTTCACAAATGACTCTATTCTTAGAAGTACTAGGGGTGCCTATGTTCTTGATTCCCCATGTGTCCTATTATTATATCATCTGTTCATGGGTCTCAGAAAATATTTAAGTTGATAAAGTTTATTGTATGATATTAACCGAAGGCATTTTGATCTTATTGACTTCCTTATGAATTGCATTCATTTATACATGTATATTGACACATAACAAGATGGAATTATATATGCATATATTATATGTATATAGGGTATGGGGAAAGGTTACGACATTATATACGTACCACCACCTGATCAGCTGATATACGTTGATGATTTCGCCCACTGAGGCCGAGATGATATGATGGGATGCCCTCAGAGGCTTGATGATGTTATGTACGCATATACCTATGCATGATATGACATTTCTTTCAAGTTTTTTGTCTACTGATTTTCATGCCTTACATACTCAGTACATTATTCGTACTGACACCCCTATTGCATGTGGGCCTGCGTTTTATGTCCGCAGGTGCAGGTAGACTGGCTGATGGTCTCCCTTCTTTGGATCCTTGATCAGCGAGAGCTGGTGTGCTCCATTTGATCCGGAGCTGCTATTGGGTTTTGGTATGATACTTTTGTATACATATAAGGGTGCGACGGGGCCCAGTCCCGTCCTTTATATAGTTGTACACTCTATTAGAGGTGTGTAGACAGTCATGTATAGTTGGATAGTATGTAGCCTTGTCGTCTTCTATTTTTGATATATAGTTGTCCACAGAAGCCTTGTCGGCTCGCATTACCGTATTCCACATGTATATGTATATATGTCTTTTGGGCATGTTTCCCCACGTATGTTTTTCACATGATTCAGCAGTTTATTGATAACTATTATCCATGACCTACGCTTGTTTCATGTTTATATCTTAGACATATGATTAGGAGTGTTCGCCAAGTAGGGCTCGGGCACTCGTCATGGCCCATCGATTTGGGTCAATAGTGGTATAAGAGCAGTTCTATCCTAGGTTTGTCTATAGACTGTGTCTAGTAGAGTCTTGTTTATGAGTGTGTTGTGCACCATACTTATAAACAGGAGAATGCGGGACATATATGATGTTATCCTCCGTTCTTATGTTAGATCGTGCGATATAAGGATTCATTTTCCTAACGATATGTTTTGTTTTCAGCTATGCCTAAGAAGGCTACAGCCACCCAAAAGGGCAAGTTTAAGTCTGTGGCTGATAAAACTACAAGTCGAGCACCATGAATTACCATGCTTGGGGAGAGTCTCAAAGTGAGACTCCATCTAAGACTTCACATACTCCGCTCTCTCCAGAGGAGCTCCGAGGGGTACCAGCTCCAACACTCTCCCTAGTACCCTCAGCTCCTTAGCCAGATGCACCGGGTCAGGACATGAGAGATGTTATTCAGCTATTGACTCAATTAGTGGCCGCACATGCTCCACGCTAGGAGGTAGGTATTGGTCATGCAGATAGGGCCATCAGTGCGACGATTTGGGATTTCATTAATTTGGACCCTCCGGTATTCACTTGAGCAGATCCAAATGAGGACACTCAGGTATTCATCAATAGGATACAAAGGACTTTGAGGGTAATGAAGGCCACTAAGACTGAGTCAGTTGAGCTAGCTTCCTATAGACTTAGTTTCATGCCCCAACCTTGGGGAGCATGACCGACGCTCAACTGAATTAACCTAGTCGAGCCAACCTACATTACATCAAACTCTCATCATTATTCATGCATGATTTCCCATAACATAATTGGATCTTAAATTTTAAATTAAATACATTTGGCTCAATGGCCTAAAATTCTTCTCATGATGGATACATAGCTTTATAAATATCTATAAATATTGTGAACATAAATACATGACAAAACGCAAAACTTAAGTACATGACCCACAGTGTACATGGAGCTTCTATGATAATAGATACCTAAGTACATTAAACGAACTAGACTCAAATACCCACTAGAACTGTAGCGGGCTCACCATAAGCTGAGTAGTGAGGAAGATCCCTATCAAAGATCCACATCATCCAGTAGAAGTATACCTTCACCCATTAAAAGATGCAGTGCCCCCAGCAAAAGCGACGTGAGTACATGTGGAATAGTACTAATATGTAAGGTAGACAGAACAACATATGAAAATATGGTAACTCAAATAAGAAGCAAATGAAGTACATCAAGAGACTACAAAACGACTCATAGAATCGCATGTCAAGTATTATTACACTTACATCATTCTAAGCTTCTTTTGGGATCAAGTGAGCCATATGAACTATGCGTGGGATAAAATATATAATGTAAATGTAACAACATATACAAACAAGGGCAATGAAAGTGGCATCTATTGTTCGTACTGGCTGTGTGTCTCATCAGACTGTCCACAACCCTTTCTTACTACACACCTATGCGTTTCACAGACCGTCCATAGGGTTCACCCGTACTATACACTTGTGCATTTCATAGACCGTCCATAGGATTCACCCATACTATGCACCTATGCATTTCATAGACCGTCCATAGGCTTTATAACACATCATTATGCACATGACCATATATAAACTCAAAGTGACATGATTAACATTACATTAAAGGTCACATGTTTCCGGATCATTGGAATATTTCATGTTCATGCTAATCATGGAGAAACACAACTCATTACATTAGCACATGTATGGTAAATAAATGAGTAGATTTCAATGGCACATGGGCCAAATTAGTTTTCCATAAGGTTCATCATTATCTAGCATAGGACATCTCTCTTTCATCTGGTTATGTACTCGCTTGTCATCTTAAGGCCATTAGCTAAGTTCATGATTCTCGGGGATGAAGTCATTTCAATTTATTAGTTTAGAAGCATACATACTATGATTGAAATCATTGGAACATACAATGTCTCAAAATTCTTGTTTTGGCAAGAAGCCACATTTCATGCTCATACTATCACTTCCTTTTACTTTCCATGGGTGACCATAGAACATTAAGAACATTTAAAATATTTAGGAACACCATAGCCTCTGCTCATGAGGACGTAAGAGCATATGACACATTGGAAACATTTACAAGTAAGCTATAGCCATTAATTTGAAACATAAATTGGAGTCATAGACATTCGTTAAATCAACCACACGTGAAGTATCTTTGTAGGAGTGAATAAGGATAGAAATTGAAACAAGACTTACGCATATCGGAATATGATAAATCATGTGTTCGAGGCAATCTAACATGATAAGAATTGGTAGTTTGGGCAACTGTACTTAGAGTTCACAGTGAGAGCAGCGAATCTGATTCTGCGGAGGGAGTTTTGCCAAAATACCTTGCTTGAGATTTCCTTAGATTGCTTCACCATCCCACACGCCTAGAAACCTCAATCAATAGAGACATAACCAAATTTAACCATAGTTAGGAAGGTGTTCTTAGATCTAGCTCATTCTGACATTTCATCAAACACCTAATATGCGAAATTGATTACAAGGTCCCACAATAGAAATTCCTCTACCCTCACCATGAATTTTCAAGCAGCCAACCAATATGCAATATCCCTACAACATCCATCAACCATCACTAGTAACATGCATGCCCAACCATTAGCTTCAAGACCACCAAAATGACATTTTTTAGTCTTCACATACTCCCAAATTCGAGATGAGGGCTTATAGCTTCCAGTCACGATCCCACAATCTCCACCATGATAACATACTACCGAAACTCATTATTAAACATTGCATTAAATATAGGGATGAAGTCTTACCTTGTAAGTAGAAGGTCTTGTGAGTTTCTCTCTTGAATTCCCAAGGTTTGAGCAAGAATTGGAGAGTATAATTTGATAGAGCTTCTCCCTCTCTCTCTAAATTGATACCTCACTCTAAAACATCAAGTTTTATATATATA